>JAGFBZ010000866.1:185000-322500 GCA_018398805.1 Hirundichthys speculiger
GTTAGGGTTAGGGGTTAGGAGTTAGGGTTAGGAGTTAGGGTTAGTGGTTAGGGGTTAGGGTTGAAAACCGTTTTGCCGCTCGTGTGTCTCCAGGCTTGAAAGGTGAACGCGCACGTGTGCAATGTTCCATTATGGTCACAACGAAAAGGCAATGGCTTCTGGGAGAGAAACATGACTAACCCTAACCCTTCAACAGAGGCTTGAGACGTTCTCGTAGCGTTGTACATCTGCTTGTGTGCATTAACCTGAAAACATGGGCCTTTTCTTCACTGATACTGACAAAATTACAGTAAAAAGTTAGATTTTCTTCAACAGTCACCCTTCTTACCGGGCTAGTAATAGGGCTGAGTTGGCAAATTTTAATTGATATAATATCTTGACAGAAAACGTTTGAATTTGAATGTCAAAGATGTTTCTGTAAAGTCCGTCTTACTTCATCTGGAAGGTTTGCTCTGCAGAACGACGTACAGTTAAATCCAGTTATAGTGACACTCGGCCGTCCAGATTAGAACATGCTATTTGTACGGTATATGAAGTTTATGTAACAGGTGTCAAGTGGTTCTCATATGATGCAGAGCTAAATGCAGCGTGTGATGTGCTGCCCTTAAGACTTTACAAAGCTACAAAGCAACAGCGTGGCAGAACTGAAACCACGTACAGAAATGGTATCCTGACATGTCATTGGGACGTTTACTGCACTTTCAATACAAACGTTGCAAAATGATTAGAACTTATTGTTAGGATTAGGATCATAGTCAGTGGAAAGCAGTGCTGTTGTCATCGCTGCCATGTCTTGTGTACTCTGATTGTCGGGATGAGAGGCTCTCTCTCCCGTTCTCAATCCCCCACAATCCCGTCTGATGCCTTAATGATTGCCTACAATGCTACGGCTAAAGCTGTATATCGAGAAACCGTGCACCCTGATACCAACATATAAATTCCATTGCTGTGAAGTATAACAGCATGTCTTGGAAATAGGCTTTTACCAGCTTTCTGAAGACGTTCTGTGAAGAAATGGAAAGCTACCCACAGAGGGTTGGGTGCTGCTGGAGCCAAGTGAGTTTTCCAAGTCCAGAAATTAGAGAAGACAGAGTCGTCTACTGTTTCGTTCCTGATCTGGTTAAGAGTTTTTATCAGTCCTCGAATTGCATATTGTTTATTCTTCTTATTCTTCTTACCTTCTGCTGAGAGCCCTTGTACATTCACTCCTCTGGCATCCAGGAAACTAAGGCAGGCGTCCACATTCTCGATCTGTTGGGAAGATGGCAGATCGTCAGCACAAAGGAAGGACACAGCGAGAATGTGACAACACTTAACAGTCAATAAGGAAAAATGTCTCGGGGCGCAGGGCTCAGAGGAAGGGGCAGATCAGCATTATTACCCATAAAGCACATCATTGTACGGCTATTACCCGACCCCCGCGTGAACCTGGGACCCGGCAGCGTGACATACTGACCGCAGTGTGTCGCCACCTACGCAGCCATATGCATATGTATTTATACGCGCTGGAGGGAGCGCGCACGGCCACGTGTACACACATAATACCACACACATGAGGAATTCTCAATGAGCTCTGCGCCGGGCAACACAGACAAACATAAGAGAGAATAATGCACATCTGAACAGCCGTACCCTCAAGGGAGACGGCGTTATACCCAGAAAGAACATTTCTTTTATGAATTCACATAAAGACAGTGTCTTTATAAAGTCGGTGCGGTTAGTGCTGTTTTCAGCGATGCTATCTTGCTAGCTGGTATCAGTTCCACTGAGGCCCAATGAGGCTGCAGCTATTTGGGGGATTTTTGCCTTCCTCGACAGTAGCTACGGGGTTTCATTAGCATGGCGGCCAGCAGCCAACATGCCTCAGTCTTTTATGACGAGGTCCAAGGTCACAGCGCTCTGTTTCAGTGCTATCTGTCAGGGACACAACACGAGGCTGGACGTCTACTGGACAGGGATGATTCATGAGCTTCCCACCTCCCCAACCATCCACCCGAGCTCTCTCTCTGTCACTTTTTTCTATTTTTTTTTTGCTTACTCAGTCTTCATGTATCTGTTTACTTTTGAGAATGAGCATTTTTAGAAGGATGGTAATGAGTTATATCTGTATTTAGGGAGTTTGGACTGCTGTATTGCATTCAGTGGCTTCGGATTAATGATGTGATTTACAGGTAAGAATTAGCCCTTTTCAAAGGATATACAAAAACAGAGCAAGGTGGCCTTTTACCGCTTTAACGTGTCTACACAAGTATCATATGGTCATAGCATCCTTACAAATAATATGAACATAACATCGTTAATACTATTCACCTAACGAGATTTTACCTAATTGATGAATGTGACTCATAACAAAAAGCTCAGTTAGCTCGTTGATATGAATAGATCACATGTGAATATATACCTTCACTGCAAAAAAAGGTGGTCTTCAAACAAGATTAAAACACTACAACTAAGGAAAAAGTGAAAAATGAGTGAAAAAATCTGTCCGTGCAGCAAGATAATTTCACTTGGTAAGATTTCTTAAATTAAGATTGTAGAGAACACTTGTTTCTAGATTTAAGAAAGGTATAATTTGTTATTGAATCATAAAACAAGATTTATTTTGATGAGGAGGAGGAAAAACGTAAAACATCTTATTTTAAGTGTTAATTGTCTGCCTGTTTGAGACAAAAAAGTAAAATTTTACTTGATTATAAGATAATACTGAGACTTAAAAATAAGAAAGTAATTATTAAAACAAGAAAAAATATCTAACACTTCTAAATTTAAGGGTTTTTTTCTTGGTAAGAACCAAATAATTTGCAGTGTTGAAAGCAGCTACTGTAACACGAATTTCAATTTCAAAAGAAGAGGGCGGAGCCCTGAGTGGCTGACTCCGCCCCTTTGTGGTAACTGCTATGAACAGAGGTGTAAAAATACACCTGAAAAAGATGCTTTTGTATTGTATCCTTTTGATATTTTGACAAAAACATCCATCCATCATGGATACCAACTTGTTCCTATTTCGAGTCACTGGGATCTGCTGAAGCTAACGCCGGCTCTCTTTGTGCTAGCGCAGGGGTTCCCCCTGGACTAGTCGTGAGACCATTGCAATGACCAAAACACATCACAGAAATGTCATTATGACCTCAGGAAACAGTGTCAGCTCTTGGAAAATTAAAAGCATGTTTTCCAGCATAAAGATAAAAAGCTGCAGCCCACTAATGTTAAGGCATCTACCTGGAGAAGGTTGCTCTGATCTGATGCCACTGCAGCATCAACGGGAGCGCCTCATTCGTTAGCGCCTTTCATAATAAATGACGTCTGAAAGAAGAATTTGCCGCTCAACGTCTCCTTGCTTTTCACTTGTTTTACTTTTCAGGCTTGTTGCCGCTGCTCACGCAGCAAAAATAACCTCCGCCAAGGTGATGACGCCTGCAGGATTATGACAGTCGTGGCAGCTTCTGGAATACACGGCGTCATAGAGACAGGAAAATAAAATTAACTCCGTTTCTTATGTTTATATTTACAGTAAAGTCATATTCCCGCTGACTAACCATCTCCACATAGATGTTTATCTTGGTTGCATGAAGGCGGAGACTATGAGCCATGAATTCACATACAGACTCTCCATCTGCCACACAAAACCACAACCTCCCACTTCAAAACACCACATGCACTTTTTTTTTCAACCATCAGGCGCAAAATCAAGCTTATATGTGGGCTTCCATATTCTCTGGCCACATGGCGCACACGCAGACGGGCGCACGTGTGCTTGTCTGTTTGATTGTCCCACACACGTCCTCAGAAGTTCGTATGTGGTAAGACATGTGCTGAGCAGCACTTGGAAACGCTCGTTACGCCAGTCTTAATTAGACGAAGCACGAGGACGGTGTTAAAGGAGCCGTTTATTCCAAAATAAAGAGCCTGCAGGCGCAGAAGATGTGTAGTCGCAAATGCTTGCGATGATAATGATAACTTTCATCACGAGACAACTCAATGAAGCGCCCAAATATTAACGAGACAAAGCTGAGGCACCGTGTGTGCGCGTATTTGTGTGTGCGCGCGTGGATTTGCCAGTGCACGTTTAAAGGTTGGTTTAAGAGCTAATTAAGACAAAAAGAGGTGAACTCGTAAACACGCAGTAAGTCTCTGTAGTTGGAGGGAAATCTCTGTCTCTTTTTTTTAAAGAGGTCGAACATCATGAAGAAACTGTGAGGCTTCTAGACAAAAACCACAGTTTGTTTTTTAGTCGTCGTTGGCCCTAAAATGACGTAAACATGCGGATTAATGTTTGAAGGCACGATGACGGCTAGAACATTAATGTTCCACGGGGCTCTGGTGATGTTTAACTGCTCGTACGGTGGGCGGTTGGGCTTTGTGGCATCCTGTAACAGCTTCGAGAGAAACCGACATCATTTATTTTTCCAGCGCAGGCTGGCATCAGACGGATCCACATAAGTCATTAAGAGCAATTTGGAGGGAAGGTCTTTTGATTAAGAACACTTCACCGAATCATGAAGTACCTCAAGCGGGAAAAAAGGGAGCGCGTTTAGAGGAGTGACAGGAGGGTCTGAGGGAAGGAAACTAGCAGGAAAAATAATAATGAGCGAGAGCTGTTAAATTTCTGTGATAATCAGTTTCAATTTAACCATAATTCATTTACAGAGCCGCAGTACAAATCAAAATGCCACGTTCCAACCAATACGAGCAGCAGAGGCACGGAGGCTGAAGACGGAGCAGCGCCGCTCTATTCCCGCCGCCTCTGCACGCAATAACTGACCAGGAAATTTAAAAAGATCTGAATCCACCTCTACATAAAACTACTACAACTGTACGCTGCATATTTCAAAAACAAGAAAGTGCTTTGCAAGTGTTTCGTGTCTGTGCAGAAAAAAGGAAACTGCTACGTAGCAATGCAATAAATCAATTACTGATAAGAATCTATTATTAATAACAATAATTTAACCAGTTTTATCGCATGGCAAAGTGCTAAGAGATGAGAAGGGGGGGCAGAAAATTACTAACAGTAAAACAGAGAGATATTGAGATAATTAGATCTTCTGTTTTCTGTCATATTTTATCTTCATGATTGCAACACGTTCCAACATTTATATTTTTCAGAATACCAAAGCCATTTTTGAAATGCAAAAAAATCTCCACGGCCCACCGAAACCTTTAATCACAACTGGGATCAACTTACAAGACTAGGAACCATGATCTGATATTAATGTGAGGGGGACAACAAATAATGTGACACTTGTCATATTAAGTTAAGATGACGGTAGAATAACACTTAACCGGTTTGTTTTGTTACTTCTTAATGTTTTTAAATCATGTTGTTAATATTTTACAGTAATTAAAAAACATATTTTAAAAAAGATCGAGGATTTAAAACATATTTGTTTAATTTTAATGACCTCTCATGGCCCACCTGCAGTACCACGACGGCCCACACTTTGGGAATCACTGGCTGCGGTTACATGATGCTTTTTAATTCGGAATTAATAATTAGGAATTAAATAATTCCGAATTAAACTATTTTCCTTCGAGTTTACATGGAAATAATAATTCCGAATTAAGGTTTACATGGAAAACACGTTTGTTCGGCTTTATCCAACTCCGCTTTAGGTCTGGGGGTTGGGAAGGGATCTGATTGGATGGGGGGGGGCGGACGTCTTTACATCTACCGGAAGAAAACAAACTTAGCTAACTCGGTTAGCAACAACATTTCACTTATTTTTGACCTGGGTGGCGTCTCTATCTGTGAAACCTCCTTCATTTAACCTGGCCGCTTTGAAAAGCTCACAATTTTTATGTTTCCTGCCATCTGTTCTTTTAATTATTTCCAGTTCAAGCTATTTATTAAATAAATCGTCTCTGCTCTTGAACACCGTTTACTGCGTGCTGCCATTTTGAAAACAAGCCCAGCGCTGAATATAAGCGTCATGGCGACAGACGGGCAAGAGAACGAGCATGCGCAGAAAGACGGGAATTAATTTAAACAGGAATGAGTGTTTACATGACCGCGGAATTATTTAATTCAGAATTAAAATGGGAATAAACCAGCCACTTACTTCGGAATTAAGTTTAATTCGGAATTGACATTTTCATATGGAATTAAGTGTTTACATGGTAACTTTTATTCGGCTTTAACTTTAATTCTGAATAAAAGAGGAATTAAACTTCCCATGTAAACGCACTGAATGTTTTAGTGTACGAGTCTTTTTCAGGAAAGGCTGAGACTCTGAAGAGTAAAGACGGGTCGTCGACAAATGCACAATAAAATAATTGAACTAAACAATGTTACTCAAGGAAAGATTGTAAAGAATTTGTCTTTTCTCCTTCAAAGGTGACTGATAGTGTTAAAAAAGAAAAAAAGAAAGAACATTGTTTATGTTGAAAAAGGTTAAATACAAACTATTTACTAAATGCACCCCCCCTCCTCCCTCCAGAAACACACAAATAGGATGATTTATCCTCCTGTAAGCTATGCAAATGAGCGTCTGGGCCACAGACTGACTGATGTGAAGCAAAGCTGTATTTCTACACTCCGATCTGTCGTTCCGCTTCAGCGAGATGCGACGAGCTACAAACCGAGATACCAGCGACATCTTAGCTTAAGGTTCCCGAGTCCCCATCTCTGCCTGTGAAAAATGTGCCGCGGCCTGTTTTTGCCTCCCTAAACGTATAACTGACAGGTTTATGATGGATGGAATAAAAAACGTGTTATCCTGCAGATGCAGCTGTCAAACACAAACGGGCCGGCACCTCAACAACCACTTCACACGGGACAGAAAACAACTTTGAGACATCACTGGAAAACCAGGCGTTAGCGCTTTGTAGCGCATGAACACTGCTCAGTAATTGAAGGGTTTTACTCAAAATGCTACATATCCACTGGAAAATACACGCCGCCTGAAATCCCTCGGTCAGTTCCCCACAAACACAGATGACTCAAACCTCAGAAGTCTTGGAGTGACTCCAACTGACCTGTAGCTTCACTTTTCCACTTGTTTTAATTTTGAAGCTGGTGGTCTATTTTCATATTTGCTCTAAGCGTGAATTAATTTAACAACTATGTGAAGTTAAATATCTGACGCTGAGTCTTTAGCGTGTAAACAGGTAAATATAACACTTTTACTTCCTGGACAGGAGGTAGAAATCCAAATATATCCTTCACATACAAAAAGGACCATCGACTAAAGCTTTTCCACCAGAAAAAGAGAAGAGATAAATAAATACAAATTTAGCCTCAGAAACATCTGTGCCAACATGTACTTTTTTAAAACGTTCTCTCCGTGCATCATGGGAGATTGTTGAGGGGATGAACACGTACTTTTTCCGCCCATTAATGCCTCTTGGCATTTCAAATGTAATGGAAAAACAGCTCATCACATTACTGGGCTACTTTTTACAGTCAGAATATAAAGTCATAATCCGAACGCTGACAGGGATGCATTGCTTTCTGGAGCTGACGGCAGCTCCAAAGGTTTAAGAACTATTCTGCTTTTCTTATAATAAATTGTCAAGACCTGAAGGTCACAGCAGCTTAGAGTCAGGATTGTTAGCCACTTTTCCCGCCCTTGATGCCAGAAAACCCGGCTCTCCTGTCGTCCACGGCCTCTCCATCATCTCCTCCTCTCACATCTGGGGGCTGACACTTGTGATCTCGGTCCTTTCCAGTCCGCTGATTCCTCTTTCACCCTGATGGATCCAAACTAGACAGACGTTGACAGACGATAAATCATAACGGATCAAATGAAACGGAGCACCTGACGGGCAGAGAGGAACCCGGGTTAAAGGATCCCGTCTCATAATTCCTCTCATAGTGTCAAAATCCACAGTATCTGCCGTTCCCCCGAAGAGCCTTTTCATATAATATCGATCGTAGTAAACATCCCTTTAATTTTTCATCCTGTCTGAAATCTGCAGCCTGTTGCCACGGCTACAGATCTGTGGTTAGTGTTTACTCTTTAGGAAGAAACCTCACTTCATGAACCATATACGTTCAGAGCTACGTCTCACAAAGTCAATATTTGCATTCACAGCAGCTGAGCTGTTTTAAAACTGTCTGCCATAAAACTTCTTTTCAACGCAAGAATTCTAAACTGAAATGATTCAGTTCAAGTAGGTGGACTTCACAGACAAAACAAGCTCCGAGTCCTTTTCCTTTTTCTTTTTGTAGCATTAAATAACTTTCACTCTTGTCGTGTGGCATCTGAGGAAGGCAGAAAAAACCAGGAGTCAGTCAGATTCTCCGTTTTTATTGCTCTTAATCTGTGTGAATTAGTGTTAATGTCTTAATCTGTTTGAGTCAGACCTCGTTGCTAAATGATGTAATGAACAGGAAACTCTGACTGTTATTTTTTTTTTCTGTCGTAATTTTCTGTTTATGTTCTCTTGTTTATTTCCTTGGATGGTAGATGCATTTTGTTGCCACCGTTAAGTTAACTTGTCAGTAATAAGAGAAAAAAAAAAGAAAGGCAACTGGTCTAAAACTGGATGTTCTCTTAGCAGCTTGATATCTATGAGTCTTAAATACACACAATGCATTTGTTTTACAAGCATTTTTGAAAATTACTATATATTTTCAGAACATCCTGGAAGCTGATTTTTTTTTTTTCCCCAATAGGCTTTAACACCTGGTAGATAAAATCATTGTTTAAATTAGGGATGCACGATAACTGTTTTTTAAAACCGATACCGATAACTTTCAGCTCAATACTATCAATACTATGAACAAAATCAAAAATAGTTTTGACTTTTTACATGAACAGATATTTATTTTTTCCAATGAAAAACTATTGTCAAGCCTCTCAAACATTTTCTTAAAGCTATCAAACAAACCTATTTGATATCTCACATTAACTTAAATAAGGTTCATTACTGACTGATATAAAAAAAAAAGGCTCCTTGAACTGATGGAAATACATGCATCAGAATTACTAACTGAAAAAGATTAACATTTAAAGGATTTTGGCTTGTGGTTCCATTTAAATTAATACCTTTAATTAAAGTAAATGAGGTTCAGTAGTTTTTATTTTTTAATATCATGGAAGCTTTAGATGAGAGGAATGAGGGAGAGGAGAGACTGCTGCTGGCTTGTGCACATGTTAGCATTAGCTTCCGTTAGCTCACGTTAGCGCGATTTCAAAACTCCATGGAAGTGATTGTTATGTTGTAGGTGGCTGATCAGGTTTTACGTATTAAAGCTTGTGCTTCCCTCCTCGTAGAATTCACTCGGAGGATTCGTCACAAATAACCACCAAACTATCTTCTTCTGAAACTTTAACGAAGTTCCGCGACCACCATGTTTGTTGTGATCAGCGCTGTGCTGCAGGCTGCATTCAAGGTCTAACGTAAACTCCGACGTTTCCTCGTTTGCTAGTCGTTCTTTCAGCCTTTTCTATTTTTTTCTTTTTTTATGTGTAACATGTGGGAAAATACTGCGAATATCAATTCAAAGTCAGCAACTACTAAAATTATGACCGAGTTAACGAGTTGTTTTCTGGCATGAGGAGGTATTTCTTGATTTTCCTGATTGAGTAATCGTTTTTCTGATTATGCCGATGTCACTTGAACATAACATTCACTGCCGGTCATTCAAGGCTCAGAGGGAGCGAGACACTGCTGTGTTGACAGAAATATAAATGTTATCGGGGCTATTCGTCGTGATATCGGAGTTATCGGGATGACGTCATAATTTCCTGTTATCGGCCCGATAGTTATCGTGCACCTCTAGTGACAACGATGAGATCTGAGCAGATAAAACGGATCCAGAAGTGTTCAGGATGGAACAACTTCTTCATACAACAGATTTGAATCGTCAGCTAACGGAGGGACTTCAGGTGTAGAAATGTTATCGCAGCGTTCTCTTTGTTGACGGTTTTGCAAAAAAAAAAACCACATGACCAACTGGTGAAAAGAAGGTTCACAGGTGTCGTCATTAATCATTAGAGGAGAATATTTTCCAGGGGGGGGGGGGTTTTCAGTATTCCTTGATGGTGGAGAACTGTTTGCCTGTTTGTTTGTTTTCCTCTCAGATATATGCTATAATTCTTTTTCTCAGGAGGTGGATGCCTTCAACATGATGGATAGTAATGTTGTTGACAGCGCTGTCAGACTGGGGGCCATTTCCTCCTGCAGGGTCAGTCACTTTTTAAGCCTTTGACATTTAAGGCATCTGTTTGTATAACCTGATAACAAACAACGATGCTAGCAGAGATATATCTGTGTCATCCAGCCTGAGTCTGTCCACCGAGAGACACCGTCGGTCACAACAAATCATTTCACAACTGTTCCTTTCTGCTTCCTCAGACTCTTTAATTTTATGGCACACAATACTGAATAAATATTTGGTCCATTTTCATGATGGATAGTCAGAACACTTTTGCTTATTTGTTACACTAGCCAGTATCGAGCAGGAAAACATTTAGGAGAGTATAGATTAAAACAGCCAAGATCTCACTGCCTTCAATTCTTTGTTAAGGACGAGAGATGGAAATCAGTTAAAATGAAAGAAAAGAAAAACAAAGAAAAACAAAGAAAAGTTTTAACATGTGTCTGAAAAATAATGAGCATATAGGGTCTTTAACTAATGTTTGGAGCATTACCTAACCCTAACCCTGACCTCTAACCCCTAACCCCTAACCCCTAACCCCTAACCCCTAACCAACCCTAACCCCTAACCCTAAACCCAACCCCGAACCCTAACCCTAACCCTAACCCCTAACCCAACCCAAACCCTAACCCCGAAACCCTAACCAAACCCCTAACCCCTAACCCCAACCCTAACCCGAACCTAACCAACCCTACCCCTAAACCCAACTAAACCCGAACCCTAACCCGAACCCTAACCCTAACCCTAACCCCTAACCCCTAACCCCCCTAACCCTAACCCAAACCCTAACCCCTAACCCTAACCCAACCCCTAACCCCTAAAACCCCTAACCCTAACCCTAACCCATCCCTAACCCTACCCCTAACCCAACCCTAAACCCTAACCCTAACCCTAACCCTAACCCTAACCCCAACTAACCTAACCCTAACCCCAAACCCTAACCCTAACCCTAACCCAACCCCTAACCCCTAACGCCTAACCCTAACCCCAACCACTAACCCTAACCCTAACCTCTAACCCTAACCCTAACCCTAACCCCTAACCCCTAACCCAACCCCTAACCCTAACCCCAACTCCTAACCCTAACCTCTAACCCCTAACCCCTAACCCTAACAGGATGTGACACTGTCTCACCGTCTCCCTCCATTTCAACCCGTCTCTCATCTTCCACAGGAGTTTGGTGAAACATAGCGACTGAGTTTGAGTTTAAACCAGCTCTTTGTAGATGTTAAATCTCAGATGCAGCCTTCTTTCATAGCAATGGTCGATGTGTGGCAATAAATCAGGCGCTGCAGCTGCAGTTATTTTATATCTTTCTCCCCCCAGGTCTTAAAACCAGGAAGGTATTGCTTCTTTCCCTCAGTTCTCCTAAAGTCAAAGGTGTTTTTTTTCATTAGCATGAGTGTAGCTGTTATTAGTATCTGTTGAGACTCCTAAGAAGAAGCAATAGATATCATCTATCCACTTAATTTATTTACAACCTTAAGCCAGAAGAAAACTGGAACAATACAAGATTCCTACATTTGAAATTGCAGCCATTTTTTTAAAAAAAAAAAGAAATTTACTTTGACTTTTATTTATTTGCAGCGAGTATATATCCAAGATATTTCATGTTTTTCTTGTCATCTTCATTTTATGTCATAATATGCATCAATTTTGTGCATTTCAAGCCTGCAACACATCCAAAAAAAAAAGGATATTAACACTTTAACCACTTTCAAATGTTGCCATTTCTCCTCCTAATACTTAAAAGGCCTTCTGGAAGTGGGGATAATAAGCGATTAAATTTGGCAGTTGTTGTTTTATTCCCACTCTTCATGGGGAACAAAAGTAATATTCATTTAAAAACTCATCTTTGTAAAATGCACAGTGTAGTTTTCTATTGTCTTGTTGAAAAATACATCTAGTCCATCCCAGATGTGGGATCCAGAGGTGTTGATGCTGTTTCTGGACAAAGTGAACATAAGGCTTTCTGTTTTTGTACAGCAAACCTTTAAGAGGTATCTGTGAATGTAGCACAGAGGTATCTGATGTAAGTTTCCCTTCCTCATGTTCTCAGTTCTGGTCCAGTCCTGTCTGAAAGTGTCCACTGGTTTCCAGTTTAGACCAGTTGTCCTTTACGCGCTGAAACTCATTGAGATTCCTGGAATTGTTTAATGCTATTATGGACTGAAAAACATGTACAAAAACAATAGTAGTAGAAGTAAAGAAATCTGCTTTTACACTGCTTTTAAACATTTCAGTGATTTTTCTCAAACTTTAGTGGACAAAGTGGGGATCCCCCCCCCCAGTTTTGTTCCTTAAAACCTTTCACGGATATAATATTACCTGTTAATATCACCTACTTGAAATAATATCATTTAATTGCCTCTGTGCCAACACTTTTTGGACACAAATGCACATTTGGATGTACTGTAAATTATCCAGGCTTCACAGTTTCTGAATAAGAAAAAAAAGGAGTTAAAGATATTGCAGTCTGTGAGTGTTTTTTTGTGAATTTTTAAAATGGTCCAGACTTTTTCTGATTTGGAGTTGTACCGGTACATCAGGTTATGGTCAGAAGCAGGATGTCCTCTGTGCATATTGATTAAGGAATAAAACAATCTTTTTTTTTACAAGCAGTGTGTTAGTGAAGCAGAGAGCCAGATGCCCAGGAGGCCTCATTTACTGCTTCGGTTTAGTGTTAAACTGGTGCAATAAAGAGCGTAATGTCTGAAGCTGTGACAGTACAACAGAATCAACATCATGCGGGGCTATTTTTGGGCGGTAAAAATAAATCCTGAACTCTGCTTCCCCCTTTGTTAAGCAGAACAAACTACAAGGATCTTTTTCACTCGATCTCGGGGGGGATAAGTGTGATTTCTGGGGATAACTCAAAGCCGTGACAGATGCAATGTCACACTGCTGGTGGCTGAGGAGGGTGTCGGGTCGGCCCGGTTCACCGAGGACGTCAGAAAGCTACTGTAACCGCGGCGTCCTGCTTGTAAATAAGCTTTTAGAGCACATGTGTCAAACACAAGGCCCGTGGGCCAAATGTGGCCCGCCACGTCATTTTATTTGGCCCTCGAGAGCTTGTGCATTATTGGCCTAAATTTTAAATCAAAATTTTAAGACTTAAAATATGGGAGCTTACACCGCTCTAAAGCGCATATTGACAATAAACTACATCTCCCACAATGCATTTCGTCGCCACCCACAATGTTAACAGTTGCTCACCATGAACAAGACATCAAGACGATTTTCAGAACTGATGGACTTCAGAAAAACCTCTACAAACTAACCCCAATATGCTCAAGAAAAGAGAAATTGATGCACAAGGAAGGCAGTTTTCATGAACGATGGGAAAACGAATACGAGTTTGTACCTCAAGGTGAAAAAACAGTCTGTCTTTTGTGTTATGAGTCGGTGTCAGTCATGAAAGAGTATAATCTACGTAGGCATTTTGACAACAAACACGGAGCTAAGTATGCTAAAGTTAGCCTACAAGAAAAACAAAGAATCGCTTCCGCTTCTGAAGCCAAGGTAATGGATACTCTGAGTGATGTTTACAGTCCGTTACCATGGCAACAGACTCTGTAAACGTCACCTGTGCCAGAGTAGGTTTACAACCACAAACCCTGAGTTTAATATAATAATGAGTTAAATATTTGAAATTTTAATACCTAGTAAATACAGAAACAGTTGTTTAACAATAAAATAAGGTGCAGTTTAATTTATTTTGATTTCCATTTCATTTTGTTACATTCATGCTGTCAATCTGGCCCTTCGAGGGGAACCACGATGCTGATGTGGCCCTCAGTGGAAATGAGTCTGACAACCCTGTTTTAGAGAGTCCTTGTGAAACCCGAGGAACATCACAGGACGGGAAAAAAAGGACAGAAATAAAGAAAACAGGCAAAATAAAGATGAAGAAAGAAGTGGTTACTGGAAAGAGTGACGGATTTTTAACTTTTTTAATCCCAAATTGGAAGATTCTTATCAGATAAGGTCCGCGTGGTCGAGGTAGTTCTGAAGCTGGTTGAACAAACTGAGAAAAGGGTCTTAACGGTCCTTCTCTCTTTAACAAGCTCTTCGTCCCTTAAAAGAACATCTGCCCATGCCATTCAGTTATAACGAGAGATTAAAAGCTTCCAATTGAGCGACAACTAAGCCTGTTACGTGTCCCGGGGCTCAGCTGAAGCCAGAAACGCACTTCTCTCACAATAAAACCTCACGGGCGCTTTCACGGGGACGGAGAAATCTGAGACGGTGAATTCAAACAGTGAAGGAAGGAAACAAAATAAGGAAACAGAAGCGAAACAAACACGTTTCACCTGACCATATTATACAGAAGCTACAGAAAAATCAACTGATTCTTAACATCCTACAGTGACATATAAAGAATACTTTTCAATGACTTTCACAGTTTTTTGTTGTGAAAATTCTGGCCACAAGCTCACGTCTCCACCACAAGAGCATCCAGAAATAATAGAAAGAAATCCAAATAGAGAAAGTATAATGTGCAACTGTACTTTGAGCGCTTCAAACTGGCCTTCTGTTTTTAGATCCCTCATTGCCAATCGGCGTGCATTCAAAATGACATCAGGGATGTTTCAGACGTCCTGAGTTCCTGTCTTCTTCCTGTCGAATGTATTTTAAGACCGAGCGAGCTCTGTGATTGGTTAGCTGTATGACAGATAAGGCCGGTGTGCCGCAACCATAACCGTTACCGGTCAGCGGGGCCTCGTTCAAACCTGGGGCTCAAATTCAAAGCATGATCAATCAGACGCAGCGATTAATTACAAGATGCACTGACGAATGAAGCGTCGGGTCTGATGGTAGCTTTCTCTCATCTGGCCGCCACTCAAACTGCTAACAGATGGGGACCGGCTGAAACTGGTGGGACTTTTATGGTCCCCGAGAACTCCTCAGCTAGGTCACACAGGCCGGAGATCCAGGTCTGTCCCGATCGCACGGCCAAAATTATTAACGGTGTGGATTGTTTAACAAAGTTACTTTGCTGATCAGATAAGGTCATGAGTTTAGACGTGATAGCTGTACTTAAACTTTGCAGCATAGCTCTACAGCATTTAGCCTGGTGCTACTACAGCTTTAGCCTAGTGCTACTACAGCTTTAGCCTGGTGCTACTACAGCTTTAGCCTGGTGCTACTACAGCTTTAGCCTGGTGCTACTACAGCTAGTGCTGGGCGATATGGAAAAAATCATATATCACGATATGGACTATTTTATATCACGATAACGATATATATCACGATATACCATAATAAAGTATGTTTTCAGTTATTCTCTGAAAAGTTTGACAAAAATTTCATTGCTTACTTTTCAACTTTATTTTGAAAGGACATTTAGCTGAACTGTCACAAACATACATTTTAGTGCAGCAGAAACGGTAGGTACAGAGGGTACAGTAGCTTTCACATTTTTTTTAAAGTGCACTACAGTTTCTGAGAGGAAAAACACATTTTTGCACTGAAGTTCAGCTATAAAAAACAAACACAAATTATTTTTCAACTTTCTGAAATCTGTAACCTTGTAGTGCAAAGTTTGCAAACCAATATAAAGTGTCTAAAGTAAACATCAGGGTTGAAGAGAAAACTCTGTTTAAGGCATTAACCATGAATAAAAGTGCAAACCATAAAAGGCTACTTTGTAGAAGTAGATATGATTCTATCAAATTTATCATTGCAGGTTATTTAATTACATATTTGCTGTAATAATTGATAAAATTAGGTTAGAAACGATAGAAACGATAGAAGAGAAATGGCACGATACACACTTTTATATCGTCCCCACGATATGTATCGTCATATTGCCCAACACTAACTACAGCTTTAGCCTAGTGCTACTACAGCTTTAGCCTAGTGCTACTACAGCTTTAGCCTAGTGCTACTACAGCTTTAGCCTAGTGCTACTACAGCTTTAGCCTGGTGCTACTACAGCTTTAGCTAATGCTACTACAGCTTTAGCCTAGTGCTACTACAGCTTTAGCCTAGTGCTTCTACAGCTTTAGCCTAGTGCTACTACAGCTTTAGTCTAGTGCTACTACAGCTTTAGCCTAGTGCTACTACAGCTTTAGTCTAGTGCTACTACAGCTTTAGCCTGGTGCTACTACAGCTTTAGCCTAGTGCTTCTACAGCTTTAGCCTAGTGCTACTACAGCTTTAGTCTAGTGCTTCTACAGCTTTAGCCTAGTGCTACTACAGCTTTAGCCTAGTGCTACTACAGCTTTAGCCTTGGTGTTTTTGTTCTGTTAGTCTAAATACTTACAATGAATGAAGAGTGAAAATGTGTCAATGACAAAGAATCACGTCTAACTGATCGTTAACTCTACAGCATCGCTGTAAATTGAGAATATTATTGTTTAAAACGTCTGAAAAATCAGAGAATCCTACAGACGTCAGCTGTACTTCCTGTTTAGTCCTGACGAGTGAACGTCACCACGTTAGTCAGACTCTGCAAATGTACCCAAATTGGGAAGAACATTAGGACTGACATGATACGTGTTTGGGTGAGTCACAGCTGCGTGAACATGTTCTGAATACCGACACCTCTGACACTTACATCATTATGAATTCATGAAAACCCAGAGTTGAGACCGACCGCAGACAGAACAGAAGGAAAAAAAAAGGTGTTTCTGCGAAGAAGCGAATGCTGAACCGCTCGCTGTGACTTTCTGTCCAGCTGTGAGCTATAAAAGATGAGTCTGCGTCACCTGCCAATACTGGATGGGATGTGAATCAGCTCAGTTGTTGCCAAGCTGCACATACAACACCGCGACGCACTCACAGCAGTCTCTAGACCAGACCTGGGCAAAACACGGCCCGCGGGCCACATCCGGCCCTTTGTGCGTCTCTGTCCGGCCCGCCATGAGGCCAATCATAAATTACATTTGATTACAACTTAATAAAAAAAAAAAAAAATCTATGTCGTGCGTGCAATACAACTGTGGTGCTTTTATTTTGAAAAGGCTTAGTACTTCCGTGTAGCGTACGTGCATGAAGGTAAACAGCGTTAAGTGATGCTGCCGTTAAAATGTGTGCTGACGCTAAGAAAAGAAAAGTTGACAAGGAATGACGTGCTTTCAACAAGACATTAAGAAAGGTGAAGCCGTGATTTGTGCTACACAGATCGCTGTTTAAAGATTTAATTTGAATCCGCACTACACGACCAAGCATGAGGTAAAATACAGAAATCTGTCTGATAAAGAGCGCAATAGAGGCTGATACATTGCTAGCAAAACTGCAAACCCAACAAGGAATTGGTAAAATGAGGTGGAAAACATTAAAACATTATTCATTTAATTGATGTGTTTCTGTAGATGTGTTGTAATTCACAGTTTGAGGAATTTAACAAGTTATGAATAAATTGGACTTCTTAATGATTATTTTTGTTTTTTTACTCGACCTATACGCCACAATTTCACAGAGCCTAATATAAATATCTACAGAATAATTGTATTCTTCTAATTACCAGTACCAGCTATTTAGAATATATAATTTAATGCATTTTACAATGGAAGGAAGTTGAGCAGGATTAAGTTCAAGTTATCGTTGATGTGGCCCTCTGACACAACTCAGGTTTTTCATGTGGCCCCTTGTAAAAATTAATTACCCACCCCTGATCTAGAAGTTACAGCCGTGACTCTTTGCTCCACTTCCAGCTTCCCAACGTCTGGCTGTCCATCTTCAATCATTTTTATCCTGAAGAGTCATTGTGCTCAATTAATTTATCAATTTTCTGTACCAACTTTATCCTGTTCATGCATATACTCACAAAATTTAAATATTATTGGGAAATGTAGAATCACTTAATAATCGCACACATGATTTTTGTTTTAACGGTACTGAAGCCAGAGTACCTGGAGAAAACACCTGCAGGCCCAGTTAGCATCTGATTTAACAACCTTCCTGTCATAAGACAACGGTGCTAAAGTTTGATCTAAATTTCTGTATTTCTTAAAATAAGTAAATGTCCCAGCTGCTCGCTCTCACACCCGTCTTCTCTCCGGCAGCCTCAGAAGTGATAGACGTCCTCGCAGAATGTGTTAAAGGTTTATCTGAGGCTGCTGCAGTGCGAGCTGGGAGCCAGACGTCGTTATTCTCTGGACGTGACGGAAAACTGCTCGCTCGTGTTTATGTGAAACATTAACACGTTTGCCACAGTTCAATCCAACTCGGTTCAATAAATCCGAGTCGCAGCTCGCACACTTAAAAGTTCAACTATCTAACTTAATAAGAATGAAAGAATGAAAATAGATGAGTGAAAAATTGCTTTCACGTGGCTGTTTTTTTATTAAATGCAGTCTAAATGTATTCCACTGTAACTACGGTTCAACCGCAGAAAAGCCAGCGTCTTCTTCCCCAACCAGGTTTCTGCTGACAGATGTTACATTTCTGCATCATAGATTCACCGCAGATTTTGAAAAGTGTTTGTTTTGTTTCTGACATCCTTTGCTGAGGTCGCTATAAGCGAAGACACGCACACACACACACACACACACACACAGAAGAAAGCCAAACTGCACAGTCATCTGTACTGTAAAGAAGCGCTCTGGGTTTTCTAATGATGTCTGTCTATAACGAGGAGGATTAGCACTGCAAGGCTTAATATTTTCTGCTGAATGAGCCTGTTCAGTCATCCCTGCCTGCCATTCCCCCGTTTGAGTTCAATTCTTCAAAATAAAAAGAAAAAAAAAAAACCAGGATAAAGAACCTGGATGCATGTTTAATTCCTTCAAAAAAATCAGTGAAAGTATGAAAGATGCACCGTCATAAGGAATGAGGTTTTACAACACAGATTCACAAAATACAGTCATGGAAAAAATTATTAGACCACCATTTTTTCTTCAGTTTTTGTTCATTTTAATACCTGGTACCACTAAACGTCATCATGTGACTAAAACAGACAGAAAAGAAAACACTGAATGCATAAAAGCAGTGTTTTTGGCAGTACAACGCCATAGCTATTGATGTAAAAACTTAAGTGATTTAGGTCATAATCAAGAAAACCATGGAAAATGGTAAGATATCAGCTCTTAAATAAAACTCTTATGAGCAATCTTTGTGGTTATCGTTATGTTTGTCCAAACAAATGTACCTTTAGTTGTACCAGGCATTAAAATGAACAAGAAACTGAAGAAAACAAGGGTGGTCTAATCATTTTTTCCATGACTGTACATTCACAATTTTTCTAAAAAAAACATTAATCTGATCATTTTATCTAAATTTCCAAAGTGAACTGAACATCAAATGCATTTATTGCTGGAGTAGAGGAGGTCTAAAAGGACCGAGGACCACTGTGAGTCTACATCTTCTAATTGAATAAGACTTAACCTCAGTCTTTTAAGCTGTTATTACACCTTTATTTTCCACTAGTTTTCCTCCTGCAAAATAAAGCTGGGAAATGATAAAAAAAAAGAACAAAAAGGAAAGAAACAGATGCTCCTGTCAGCTATCTGCTTCTTCGCTGGCTGGGAGAGCGTCGTTGATGTGCCTACTGGGATCAACTGAGCGAGGAACAGGCTCCGCCCCCCAGTTTAAGACACCAGTTCCCAGCAATTTACTGCTCCAGTCTAACAAAACCATTCTCTTAATTACAAAAGCTACAAGCTGTAGCGACTCCCATTTGCATTTAGAAATGACGGTTTCACTGACTACGAGAAAAAGCTAATTTCAATATCCTAATTTAACATCACATTAATGAACAGACTTATCAGATATTTATTTTACATCACTACATTTTTTCTTCCCCCTCTATCTACAGAAATAAAATGAATAAGAGGGATCCCAAACATGTGCAGCAGTTAAATGCCCTGTTATTCATATCTTCAGTTTCACATTAATGACTTTTCAGTCAGTTTGAGATCACAGATCAAAGGTCAAACTCTTTTACATAAAGGTAATGACGAGAGCAAATTAGGCGTGTTATGTGGGAGAAAGAAGTTTAAATTATTCATACTGGCAGCGTTCTTCAAGTTCCAGTCCCATGAGCCCCCTGGCCGGTGAGAGGTGATACCTCTTAGCTCCGTAATTAAAAGCGCGAAGTATCTCAAAGACCACTGAAAGACCTTTTGTGCAGCCGAGTGAGAAAAAGTTCAGCTTTAAATGTCGAAACCAAACACCTTGATCTGTCATAAGTGTAACATACTGAAAGTGTTATTCATGACTCCTGTGGTACATTTCTACAGAGCAACGTGAGTTTGGAAAAGATATAAACATTTAACTGGAAAGACTCAATCTAGATTTCATTTAACATTTTAAAAAGGATTTAGAGAAATAGAGCGTGTTCTGTCTGTGGGTCATCTGAGAAGCCTGCAGATGCTGATGTGTGAGCATGTGCAAACTGGTTTCAGCATCTCAGCTTCCAGCAGCTGTTCCGCTGGCACCAGTCCACCCACAACATCTACCAGTTCGGAAGAGGCGTATGACTGCATGATAATGGTCTAAAGACCCGAACAAGGGGGAAGCTTCCAGTGGCATCTGCTCTACTGGGACGCTTCCTTGGCTGACCAGTGACAGGTTTCCAGCATTAATGGTTCTCGTTGCTGGTTTGTAGTCAAAAGAGTCTTAAGATAACACGAGACGAGCAAACACATCATAACACGATTGCATTTGGAGATCCCTATAGCGCTGGGCGATATGGAAAAAAAATCATATATCACGATATGGACTATTTTATATCACGATAACGATATATATCACGATATACCATAATAAAGTATGTTTTCAGTTATTCTCTGAAAAGTTTGACAAAAATTTCATTGCTTACTTTTCAACTTTATTTTGAAAGGACATTTAGCTGAACTGTCACAAACATACATTTTAGTGCAGCAAAAACAGGTAGGTACAGAGGTACAGTAGCTTTCACATTTTTTTTTTAAAGTGCACAACAGTTTCTGAGAGGAAAAACACATTTTTGCACTGAAGTTCAGCTATAAAAAATAACACAAATTATTTTCAACTTTCCTGAAATCTGTAACCTTGTAGTGCAAAGTTTGCAAACCAATATAAAGTGTCTAAAGTAAACATCAGGGTTGAAGAGAACTCTGTTTAAGGCATTAACCATGAATAAAAGTGCAAACATAAAAGGCTACTTTGTAGAAGTAGATATGATTTCTATCAAATTTATCGTTGCAGGTTATTTAACTACATATTTGCTGTAATAATTGATAAAATTAGGTTAGAAACGATAGGAAACGATAGAAGAGAAATGGCACGATACACACTTTTATATCGATATGTATCGTCATATCGCCCAGCAACTAGATCCCTTATGTGCATATACTGTATTATCACAACGATGGTTCGGTTTAGTTTAGTACAGCCAAGGAATAAATAGATATATAAATACACATAATGTTCATACTCACTATTTACTATGAGAAATAAGACATTATTTTAAACTTTTTCTGTTGTAGAGCACACAGGTTCACTCCAGCCTGGAATTATGAACCGTGCAGCACAAAACTGTAGCATTAATTTTAAATAAGGCACACTGAGAGGCTCACTGCACTATGAACAGAGCTATAATGACATGATTAAAAAAGTGCTTCTGAACTATAACTGTGATGTTTGGACCAAAGTATGTCACAGAAATGTAAACTTTATTGTCATTGTGCAAGAAAGTTCAAGAAAATTTGCTGCGCTTGTCTGGAATAAATGATATAAGAATAGGAAATAGGACAATCAATACTCTCACAAAACATTCATCATTTGTCGTTGAAAGTTAAAGACAGCATAAAAAAATGCACCAGTGCCTCAAGAGTTTTTTAACATATTAATGTATTTAGTCCAAATGATGATGCAGAGGTGGGATAGGCGGTTAGAGTCATGTGACAGACATGTGACTTCTGCATCTGTTTGAGTGACAGATTTCATTCTTCTGATAACCTTCCTCAAACTAAACACTGCATGTGCTTAGACTGGGTATTCTTTAAACCAGGCACAATCTCTCTCTCTCTCTCTCTCTCTCACACACACACACACACACACACACACACACACACACACACACACACACACACACATCTCTGTTGTAGTGTGTTTTATGAGAGTGTGTCAGATGTTTCCTTCCCTCTCTGCCCACTCTTGAAGCAACCATGCTTCCTCAAACTTCATTATCCCGAGCTGGTTGGACTCTGCGGTCAGAGCAGGTGGCAGATCAATGGGCTTAGCAAGTGAATTAGACAAAGACCGAGCCACACACACACACACATGCACACACATGCGCACACACACATGCCACAGCCACACACACCGTGAGGATGCTGGCGTATCGGGCGACGTGCTTGCAGCGCGGCAGCAGCTCGCCCGTTAGAGACTCAGCTGTTTCCAACCAGGACCAGAAACACTTTATGTGACAAGAACAATAAACAGAGCGGTTTATTTTCCCGGGTTGTGACACGTTGCACCTGAACGCCAACATGGCAGGTGAGCAGGGTCACGCCACTTCATTTCGCTTCATTTCAGCCTGTTTGTGCAGCAGAAGTCATCTCAACAGGTTCAGTGCAGTTCACCATAATCCTATATATTTCAATTAAATCCACTTAGGTCCATGTGACCTTACTGTTCTTCCTTCTTGTTTATTTAATGTTTATTTAAGCTGTACAATACGTTGCAATGGTGAGAGAGTTTTAGAGAAGTCCTCTGATTTTTAAAAGAATCCTCAAATATTTCATGAAATCCACTATCCAGATTATTTTGGAAGTAATCTGTTACAACCATCTGAAGCTGAAATATTAGTGGATAAAATAACTAATCTGAAAAAGCTCACCTCATTTAATGACGGCGGACACACAAAAGACACACTTTCAGGACTAAACCCTCAGTGACTTACTGAAGAAAGTGAGTCCAAGCAGCTAAACGGCTTTAGTCACTTTTAATAGTCGGAGGGCTGATGCCGGGCCAAACCAACAATGCATAAACACTTAGTCAACTCCAGTAAAAGTGAGGGGTAATTATCTCACGGTGACGACAACCAGTGGTTATACAGCCCGTCATCTCATTAAAGAAGGGGAAAAACGACACCGCCAACATCGCTCAGCCACATGGCAGCACGAAACGCTGATTTAAAATAGTATATAAAGTCAAAGATAATAATGTTTGAGCCTCTCTGGTCTGATGTGGACACGGTCAGACCAATCACGGCAACTTTTCGACTCGTAAAAAACTAACTATGACGAGTCGATGAGTCTGATCAAATACAAACTTGCTTAAATTCTGTCTGAAACTGACACTGACGACATGCGATGATTTGCAAAATTACAGCTGATGCTTGCGGCGTACCCGTTCACCGTTTCAGTGGTCGAGTGTAGAGCATTTAAAGGTTTAAAGGTGTTCAATACTGTTATCGCAGTGTAAACATGAAGTGAATTATTGTGTTAGTTTCCCCCAAAAAGTGACAGAATAAGTATGAAAGGGTTCTGAAATACTTTAAGTTGCTCATCTCAAAGTGCTGTATTTCCAATTCTGATATATTCTGTCGCATGAATTTAAAACTGCACAACTAAAACAGAAGTACTCATGAGTTTATACGGTTGTTTTCCACCACTAAAAAAAATACATAAAATGAAATTTCAGCTTTGAACTGATCAATAACCTGTGATTAGCTGGTATTAGTTCTGACAGGATGTGATGTGGATGACAGCGTGACCTTAATGCTCCATCATGTAGTCCATGATCATCACATCTGGCTGTGTTAGCGCTGGGCGATATGACGATACATATCGTGGGGACGATATAAAAGTGTGTATCGTGCCATTTCTCTTCTATCGTTTCTAACCTAATTTTATCAATTATTACAGCAAATATGTAATTAAATAACCTGCAACGATAAATTTGATAGAATCATATCTACTTCTACAAAGTAGCCTTTTATGTTTGCACTTTTATTCATGGTTAATGCCTTAAACAGAGTTCTCTTCAACCCTGATGTTTACTTTAGACACTTTATATTGGTTTGCAAACTTTGCACTACAAGGTTACAGATTTCAGAAAGTTGAAAAATAATTTGTGTTTATTTTTTATAGCTGAAATCTCAGAAACTGTTGTGCACTTTAAAAAAAATGTGAAAGCTACTGTACCTCTGTACCTACCTGTTTTTGCTGCACTAAAATGTATGTTTGTGACAGTTCAGCTAAGTGTCCTTTCAAAATAAAGTTGAAAAGTAAGCAATGAAATTTTTGTCAAACTTTTCAGAGAATAACTGAAAACATACTTTATTATGGTATATTGCGATATATATCGTTATCGTGATATAAAATAGTCCATATCATGATATATGGTTTTTTCCGGCTGTGTGCAGTGATGATACAGAAATGTGAGTCTACTGTCTCCCTCTGTTATATTTAGTAATGCATAGTTTTAGAGACCTCTTTTAGAGAGGAAACTTCAGAAATAGCTTTCATTAACATAATTCTCTCTTACATGACAGTCCTTCTCAGGAAGGATGAGCTTGAATATGAAAGTCAGGCTGAAACACACTCACCATTTGCGACTGGCTCCTGGGGCTGCCGTTGATATCCTCCACCTTCTCATTCGCTGTGTGAGAAAGGAAATGAAGAAATCAGATCCCATCCTGAGCCTTTTACGTTCTATCATCCCAGCCAGTTCGAGTTAACAAATCCAGCGGGAAACCTCCGTTGAGATCAGCGCGTCAGAGCGTGCGTAGGTGCGCGGGCGCGTACGTGTGCGTGCACGCTGAGGTGTGGAGCAACACAGGAGAAGTCTGGGAAGCAGAGCTGCCTAATTTGTCAGCTGCCGCCGCAGAGTTAGTGACGGGCCAGCTTGGCCTCATCGTCTGCAGGGAGGGTAAAGTTTCAGACCAGCTGAGACGGAGCGAGAGAGGAGCTGGAGAAAATGTGAGACGGAGGGAGAGAAAAACTGTACTTTTAAAAAGACAGGAAAGTTTGTTCAAGTGTGATAAAAAGATGAAAGTCTGGAACCGTCGTTGGAACAAGTCATCGACAGATATGTGAGGCAATCTCAGAATCTGTGACACGATTATGTAAGAGCTAAATGACTAGAAAAATGCTATGTAATTACACATTATTTGCCTCTGTGTGGTTACCACTGGATGGAGTCAGCTGTCATTTCCCGAGCATTTACTGAGCATCAGTGACTAAGCTGGCGAGTTACAGGCTTGCTGTCTTCCTAGCATGACTTCAGGGTCCATCTTTAAACCCACATCTGACGAGCAGCTCATCAAAACAAACGCACAAAAACAAAAGGTACTCTCATACTGAATGTTTCCTGTCACCGCTGGAGGAAGTTCCACTTCCTTTTCTTGTGTCATGAAGGAATAACTGATGATTATGGTTCATTCAGCTGGTTTTATGGGGTCTTTCTGTACCTCCTGTTCCCCGCATGTAGCTTTAATCAGTGCGTTTACATTGGAAGTTTAATTCCTCTTTAATTCAGAATTAAAGTTAAAGCCGAATAAAAGTTACCATGTAAACACTTAATTCCATATGAAAATGTCAATTCCGAATTAAACTTAATTCCGAAGTAAGTGGCTGGTTTATTCCCATTTTAATTCCGAATTAAATAATTCCGCGGTCATGTTTACACTCATTCCTGTTTAAATTAATTCCCGTCTTTCTGCGCATGCTAGTTCTCTTGCCCGTCTGTCGCGATGACGCTAATATTCCGCACTGGGCTTGTTTTCAAAACAAAGTTTTAAAATGGCAGCACGCAGTAAACGGTGTTCAAGAGCAGAGACGATTTATTTAATAAATAGCTTGGAGGAACTGGAAATAATTAAAAGAACAGATGGCAGGAAACATAAAAATTGTGAGCTTTTCAAAGTTGTAGCGGCCAGGTTAAATGAAGGAGGTTTCACAGATAGAGACGCCACCCAGGTCAAAAAATAAGTGGAATGTTGTTGCTAACCGAGTTAGCTAAGTTTGTTTTCTTCCGGTAGATGTAAAGACGTCCGCCCCCCCCATCCAATCAGAACCCTTCCCAACCCCCAGACCTAAAGCGGAGTTGGATAAAGCCGAACAAACGTGTTTTCCATGTAAACCTTAATTCGGAATTACTATTTCCATGTAAACTCGAAGGAAAATAGTTTAATTCGGAATTATTTAATTCCTAATTATTAATTCCGAATTAAAAAACATCATGTAACCGCAGCCATTGTCATTGGTTGAAATGACACAACTGTATTTTAGCCCAAAAAGAAAAGGAAACCTTTTAAACAACAGTTCTTTATACTAGTCTAAAAAAAAATGGATGACTTAGAAAACACGGTGAACAACAGTGGACGCCTTCTGCACAATGCAGTAATTAAACGACGCATACCTCTCCAGGTGTGCTACAACTCAGAGAGCTTCGGGGGTTTGCCTGAATAGCTCCTCGTCAAATACGAGGCAAACATGAAAACTCTTACGGGCCTTTTCCAACTAAATGGGTTCACTGCTGTTCTCGGAACCGGTTCTTTGCTTTGACAGCCACCCATGCAGAAACACCAGCTCAGAGCCAGGAAAACCAGCGTTCCCACGGCTCCACAACTGAGCTGGATGCAAGAACTCAGTGTGTCGGGGTCGGAAGAGTGACATTATCGTGACTGACCAGAAGGTTGTGAATGCCACTGTTAAGTTAATTAAGGAGAAATGTCACCAAAACCTGCAGCGTGGCCAACGGCCATTGAGAAAAATAAATGTGTCCAATGCACGTGAATTTAAAGTGAATTTAAATACAGGGGTTTTATCTTGAACAATAAACATTGCTGGGTGTTTCAGCATTAACAGCTGGCGTTCGTGGTTCCCTCCCATAACAGGTGGCAGAAACTCCCGTTTGTCGTTCAACAAGTACCAGACGCTTGGAAAAGGCC
Organism: Hirundichthys speculiger; assembly: GCA_018398805.1. Classification (NCBI taxonomy): domain Eukaryota; kingdom Metazoa; phylum Chordata; class Actinopteri; order Beloniformes; family Exocoetidae; genus Hirundichthys; species Hirundichthys speculiger. Next base: position 211,933 of record JAGFBZ010000866.1, read on the forward strand.
TGTCGGCTTAACAAAGAACGTTCTCAAACATCAACCTTTATAAATGCAGACTGGATACTGATGACAATTATGATGCTGATTTTGAGGAAAACAAGATAAAAGTGTCTTTTCTGCATCGTGGTGCTCCTGTAATTCAGAATACACTGAGGTGAGGTTCATTATATCGCACTGGAATAGAGATGCGCGGATGAACCGTGCACCCGCGGGCGGAGCGGATAATCCGCATATCGGGCGGATGACTCGTCAAAAAATAATACTTTAATTAAATTCGGGCGGGTTGCGGTTGAAGCACTCAAATAATAATAATAAGAAAAATATTTTACATATTATTAAAAAGGATGGCGGGTCGGTTTCGGTTTTGAAAATTGGTGAAAAAACTTTCTGCAAATGGATAGCGGGCGGATAGAGATTTTAAGAAGCGGTTGCGGGTTAAAATATACGTCATCCGCGCATCTCTACACTGGAAGTGTTATAATGATGTTACTTGTTATATAATGACTCAGTGACCCTGTAGTGTCTCTGCGTGTATGGTAGGGGTGTAACGGTCCACAAAACTCTCGGTTCGGTACGTACGTCGGTTTTGAGGTCACGGTTCGGTTCATTTTCGGTACAGTAAGAAAACAAAATGCAAAATATAAATGTGCTAGTTGTTTATTACACACTTTCGTGCTTTTTAACAATAGGAACATTAGCCTATACAAAGCTAGAATTTTGCTCAAAAATATAAATACAATATTCTGAAATGTAGATATTTTGAAAAACAAAATAAAAATAACATTGGCTCAGACTTTTTCTTAAAGAAAATATCCATCTGATGTGCAAAATTGAACAGTTGCAACACTGAACAGTTTCAAGTTGTTGCTCAGATTAAATAACATGAATAAAGCTCAGACTGTTTCTTTAAAAACAAATCATTTTATTTTTTCATAAAGTCCCGGTAAAATTTTCTGGCTAAAATGTGGACGAGAAGGTAACGAGTTTTTTTTTTTTTTTGTACTGCATGTCACATGATTTCTCTTCCCAATCGAACTATTTACATATCAACAAACCTTTTTGTTGCTGTATAACTTCCTTTTATTTTTATGCATATTTATAATAACAATATTAGTAATAATAATAAGAACAATATTATTATTATTATTTTTGAGGGACGTGGAGAGGAGGGAAAAAGCTCGAGTTGTCTCGCGCGGGGGGCGGGGTGTTAGTGTGCACGTGCGCCGCCTCGCCCGTGTTTGTGGTGACACGCGCCCAGTCCGCACGCAGAAACTCGCGCTGACCGCGCGCTAGCTGTGATGTGATGCTTCAAAACTAGCGGTTTGAGTGCGCGTGAGTCTCAAAATCACCAGAAAAAGTAGCTAGATTTGTCGCTAGTCGCTTTTTACAAATTAAGTCGCTAGGGGGGTCTGGAAAGTCGCTAGATATAGCGACAAAGTTGCTAAGTTGGCAACACTGGTTTGTTGTCTCGTGTGCGCGCAACTGCGCATGTGCGGCTGCAGCGCTCTGCTCCACAACATGCGGTCCTCTACTTAATATGTCCGTGTGGAAACTCGTTCGGTACGCCTCCGTTCCGAACCGAGCTACCTGTACCGAAACGGTTCAATACAAATACATGTACCGTTACACCCCTAGTGTATGGAAAAGACCAGTTCTTAGGATGTTCCTAAACACCAGTTCCTGATTCAAGGTGGCCAAAAAGGGGTTTTAGAATATTGAACATTTAATTAGTTGTTGCAGCTTTGTGAGCACAGCACACATTTTGTCAATAGTCCATCCCTGGCAGGCTTAGCTGTGCATCACAAAAACAGTACACATTTATTCTAGCTAGCTGTTGTAGGGAACCTGCCTCCCACAGTTCTGCTGTGAAACCAAACTGCACATCAGTCCAAAACCCTGAAATCTGACGTCTTTGCAAATCCAGGCCACACCTGGTGAGGTGGTGAAAAAGCTGCTACCACCACCCTGGGTGTCAGGGACGTAGTGGCGTATGCTACCACCACCCTGGGTGTCAGGGACGTAGTGGCGTATGCTACCAGGACCCTGGGTGTCAGGGTCGTAGTGGCGTATGCTACCAGGACCCTGGGTGTCAGGGTCGTAGTGGCGTATGCTACCAGGACCCTGGGTGTCAGGGTCGTAGTGGCGTATGCTACCAGGACCCTGGGTGTCAGGGTCGTAGTGGCGTATGCTACCAGGACCCTGGGTGTCAGGGTCGTAGCGGCGTATGCTACCAGGACCCTGGGTGTCAGGGTCGTAGCGGCGTATGCTACCAGGACCCTGGGTGTCAGGGTCGTAGTGGCGTATGCTACCAGGACCCTGGGTGTCAGGGTCGTAGTGGCGTATGCTACCAGGACCCTGGGTGTCAGGGTCGTAGTGGCGTATGCTACGGGTGTCAGGGACGTAGCGGCGTATGCTACGGGTGTCAGGGACGTAGTGGCGTATGCTACCAGGACCCTGGGTGTCAGGGTCATAGTGGCGTATGCTACCATGGCCCTGGGTGTCAGGGTCGTAGTGGCGTATGCTACCACCACCCTGGGTGTCAGGGTCGTAGTGGCGTATGCTACCACCACCCTGGGTGTCAGGGTCGTAGTGGCGTATGCTACGGTGTCAGGGACGTAGCGTATGCTACGGGTCAGGGTAGTGGCGTATGCTACCAGGACCCTGGGTGTCAGGGTCGTAGTGGCGTATGCTACCATGCCCCTGGGTGTCAGGGTCGTAGTGGCGTATGCTACCACCACCCTGGGTGTCAGGGACGTAGTGGCGTATGCTACGGGTGTCAGGGACGTAGTGGCGTATGCTACCAGGACCCTGGGTGTCAGGGACGTAGCGGCGTATGCTACGGGTGTCAGGGACGTAGTGGCGTATGCTACCAGGACCCTGGGTGTCAGGGTCGTAGTGGCGTATGCTACCATGCCCCTGGGTGTCAGGGTCGTAGTGGCGTATGCTACCACCACCCTGGGTGTCAGGGTCGTAGTGGCGTATGCTACCATGCCCCTGGGTGTCAGGGTCGTAGCGGCTAGGGTGTCATATGCTACGGGTGTCAGGGACGTAGTGGCGTATGCTACCAGGACCCTGGGTGTCAGGGACGTAGTGGCGTATGCTACCAGGACCCTGGGTGTCAGGGTCGTAGCGGCGTATGCTACTACTACCCTGGGTGTCAGGGTCGTAGTGATGTATGCTACCAGGACCCTGGGTGTCAGGGACGTAGCGGCGTATGCTACCAGGACCCTGGGTGTCAGGGTCGTAGTGGCGTATGCTACCAGGACCCTGGGTGTCAGGGACGTAGCGGCGTATGCTACCAGGTACCCTGGGTGTCGTGGTATGCTACCAGGACCCTGGGGGTCAGGGACGTAGTGGCGTATGCTACCAGGACCGGGTGTCAGGGACGTGCGGCGTATGCTACCAGGACCCTGGGTGTCAGGGACGTAGCGGCGTATGCTACCAGGGTGGTCAGGGACGTAGTGGCGTATGCTACCAGGACCCTGGGTGTCAGGGACGTAGTGGCGTATGCTACCAGGACCCTGGGTGTCAGGGACGTAGTGGCGTATGCTACCAGGACCCTGGGTGTCAGGTACGGCGTATGCTACCAGGACCCTGGGTGTCAGGGTAGTAGGCGTATATGCTACCAGGACCCTGGGTGTCAGGACGTAGCGGCGTATGCTACCAGACCCTGGGTGTCAGGGTCGTAGCGGCGTATGCTACCAGGACCCTGGGTGTCAGGGACGTAGCGGCGTATGCTACCAGGACCCTGGGTGTCAGGGTCGTAGTGGCGTATGCTACCAGCCCTGGGTCAATAGGGCGTATGCTACCAGACCCTGGTGTCAGGGACGTAGCTAGCTACCAGGACCCTGGGTGTCAGGGACGTAGTGGCGTATGCTACCAGGACCCTGGGTGTCAGGGACGTAGTGGCGTATGCTACCAGGACCCTGGGTGTCAGGGACGTAGTGGCGTATGCTACCACGACCCTGGGTGTCAGGGACGTAGTGGCGTATGCTACCAGGACCCTGGGTGTCAGGGTCGTAGCGGCGTATGCTACCAGGACCCTGGGTGTCAGGGACGTAGCGGCGTATGCTACCAGGACCCTGGGTGTCAGGGTCGTAGTGGCGTATGCTACGGGTGTCAGGGTCGTAGTAGCGTATGCTACCAGGACCCTGGGTGTCAGGGTCGTAGTGGCGTATGCTACCAGGACCCTGGGTGTCAAGGGTCGTAGTGGCGTATGCTACCAGGACCCTGGGTGTCAGGGCGTAGGGCGTAGCGTCAGGGTAGGGCCTACCAGGACCCTGGGTGTCAGGGTCGTAGCGGCGTATGCTACCAGGACCCTGGGTGTCACAGATCTCTGCTGCAGCTCGTCCAGCTCTAGAAACCAGGGAAACATCAGGCTCAGGCGCAGCTTTGTTGCAGCCACCACAATAAAGACCGAAGCATGTGTGAGAGAGGCAGAGGAATTGGGTGGTCGTTTCATCAAGGAGCCAGAATTAATTATAGACATGTGCACTGTTTTAATTCTGCGAATAATTTGGTTTTATCCGTCTGTTCACTATTAATCTTTCACTTTAAGGTCTTGGATGCTCTGCTAGAAGAAAAGGTCATACAGTGTTTGGATAAAGGAAAGTCGTTTCTCTGCCATGATGACTGTGCAGATAAAAGATGGATCATTTCAACAAACAGAAAATGAAACATTTAGATCACGAAGCGTTTCGATGCCATATAAGATGACAGAAAACAGAGTTTACGCACGGCAATGTTGATGTCCGAAAGTGTATTTACCTATGATCTGGATGATCTGTGCCAGCAGGACTCCATCGGTGACATCCTGGCTGAGATCCTTGATGAGACGTGTGCAGCCGGACTTGGCCAGGTAGTGATTGGCCCAGTCTGTGTAAATCTGCAACGGAAAAACAAACCCTCAGTCAGTGTATCTGACAGAAACAAGGCCAGAGAGAAGCAGCGGCGTGACAAACGCTGTTAAGTGTTACAAATGTTTGGCCTCTTAGACTCCAGAACAGGAAATATTCAGCTGCGTGTTCACAGCCGATTACTGGATGTCATAACGTGCATGCGCATGTGACTGACCAGGCGGCGAATCAGAACCTGGATATGATGTGAACGTGACAACCACAACCACAGTTACACATGCAAGAACATTTAATGAGACAAATAAATAAAACAACTGATATACGATCGTTGAGAAGTTAAGTCAAAGACAGAAAGATCAGTGATTGGTTTTTCCACCTGAAGGCTACTTTAGCCCAATACAAATCAATAACTAATAGAAAAAAAAAAAAAAGGTGTCATCTCTTCCATGACACCTGTACCAACAGGTTCCTCCATTTTTAAGATAATTCAAGATTCTCTTTATTGTCATTGTCACAAGTACAACGAAAAGTAAGGTGCAGGCCTTCAGTAGAGTGCACTATAGACAATATAATATAAACAATATAATATATAAAACCGATATAAAAGACAATATAGAAAACAATATACAGACTTACAAAGTCTAGGGAACAACAGACATATTCAGTAAACATGGTTTACTAATGCGTAGTATAACGCCAACAGGAAGGTAAGTGTGCAAGTGGATATTACACAGAGGTAGTGCAGTTGTAAATGTTGGTAATAAAGAATAAAGCAGTTGCATTAGACAGTAATATAAAATAATGCACATTATTCAGTTGTTCTAAGAGGCATTTATGGCTCTAACAGCGGTTGGGAAACCGCTTTCAAAACCAGTTTTGAGATCCTGTGGAACTTTGTGGCCAAGAGTCCAGCAGTGGATCGATAGAAATCCCCACCAATGAGCAGAAAGGAAGTATTTCTTTTAATTTAAACAAAACAAAAAAAAACACAGCAGCCCTCGTAAAGACACTTGAGGAGTCCCACTGCTGCCATTTAAAAGAGTTAGGGTTAAAGGGATACCATCAGATTTTATAAAATACAAATTAAGCATAAAAAAGGCAGGTTTGGGTACTTTAAATAGTAAAAATATCTTTATAAATGTTTTGAGGTTAAAATATGAGAATAAATCTTCAGAACATGAAACATGATGAGTTGGGTTTATAGTGCACGTGAGACCTTTTCCTTTCACAGTTTTGAGACGTTTTGGAATCACCTTATAGTTTTCTTTAGGACGGCCTATCGATTCTCTGCCGACAACGTTTTGGTTTTAATCCTTTCAGCATCTCAATCGGTAGACGTTTTCAGAGGAATTTCCTCATAAAACCAACCACTTCTCTTGAAATAATCATTTTCCCTCCTCGTAAACATCACACATGCTGCTTTCAAGCAAAGCATTTCTCCCTCTTTCTTTTACTTTTTTTTTCTTGAAAGTGGAAACCTAGCTGCTTTAAAGCTGCTGCCTCTCAGAAGTTTAAATACGATGTGGTTTCCTTTTACCAATCTCTTTTTTTTTTTTAATGAGAATTTGCAAAGTGCAACCCTGTTGAATAAAAGCTATCATAGTGAAACACATTTATATCCACATTTGGGCAAAGAACAAGGCAAAAGCACTATGTTTACTTGTTCGCTGATAGAACGTGTTTTTGCAATTACAAACAGAACCAGAGGATTGAGAAAGTGTGAAATAAAATATATTAAAAGAGTTTTATAGCCTATAGCTGACAACTGCAAGGAGTCAGCTGAATATTAAAGGAGACTAAACCTTATTGTGTTTAACTATATATATTTATGTCTCTAAAGTGAGTAAATAAAAACTCTGACATATCGCAAACCTGTCACTTTAAATACTTAAGTATGAACATATATCATTTAGATTTACAGCGGTCTGTGACATCACTGCTAGAGGCGGTTCAGTTAAACACTTCCTCCACAGTTACATTAAACCATTAAATATGAAAGAAGAGGACATAAAATATAATTCTGAGAGAAAACCTGTCCTGCTTTGCACTTTCAGTTGGTCTAAACCATTTTATTTTCAAATTAAAAAAAGGATTGAAAACAGGTGGATGATGTCACATGTGATGTTCCTGGGAAAACTAAGGAAAAGAGACATTGTAGAGCACTGAAGAGGAAGGTGTGATTTCCAACAGATTACTTAAATTAGGTTGAATTTGTGGCTTAAGTATCCAGCTGCTTCTGCATCTGCTGCAGCTCCTTGGAGAAAAGAGCTTCGACGGTTCTGGAGCTTTTATTAACTAAACCGCCCGGAGGTCAAACGGTATTAGCATTGTAGCTAATACTGTAGTCTTCTGCACACGGCAGCGGCTGAAGAGCAGTGCACGGGTGCTGCTCATTAAATTAACTTGAATAATTGATCATCAAAACACATGCGACCACCTGTATAATACGTTTTAGCAGTAGGAGTGTTTAAGTGTGTGTTAACATAATGGAAAGAAGGAAAGACATCATCAATGGTCTTACAAAAGAAATTGTTGCGACTAGTGCTGGGCGATATGGAAAAAAATCATATATCACGATATGGACTATTTTATATCACGATAACGATATATATCACGATATACCATAATAAAGTATGTTTTCAGTTATTCTCTGAAAAGTTTGACAAAAATTTCATTGCTTACTTTTGAACTTTATTTTGAAAGGACATTTAGCTGAACTGTCACAAACATACATTTTAGTGCAGCAAAAACAGGTAGGTACAGAGGTACAGTAGCTTTCACATTTTTTTTAAAGTGCACAACTGTTTCTGAGAGGAAAAACACATTTTTGCACTGAAGTTCAGCTATAAAAAAATAAACAAATTATTTTTCAACTTTCTGAAATCTGTAACCTTGTAGTGCAAAGTTTGCAAACCAATATAAAGTGTCTAAAGTAAACATCAGGGTTGAAGAGAACTCTGTTTAAGGCATTAACCATGAATAAAAGTGCAAACATAAAAGGCTACTTTGTAGAAGTAGATATGATTCTATCAAATTTATCGCTGCAGGTTATTTAATTACATATTTGCTGTAATAATTGATAAAATTAGGTTAGAAACGATAGAAACGATTGAAGAGAAATGGCACGATACACACTTTTATATCGTCCCCACGATATGTATCGTCATATCGCCCAGCACTAGTTGCTACCATCCTTCTATCAGACCAGGTCCATTATTCTACATTTACAACTAGAAAACATTAAAAGGCAGCTGCCAATCATCTCAGGAGTCAGTCTGTGCAATACACAAGAGCTACATCTCAACTTCATGGAAGTTATGTTTAAGTTCATGGTAGGACAATGAGAAAACTGAACAATAAGCTCCTCCTCTCTAATGACATCACAGCATGACTCAGGTTTCAAAAAGGTTCATCAAGACACAAAACGTCTGAACGAAGACGAGATGTTTGATCGTAATGGACAGCACTTTGGCTACAAACAAAAACGACACACCAGTGTCAAACACGGAGGCGGTGGCGTCATGATGTGGGACTGGGTCCCTCTAGGACCTTAAGAGTAATTAGAGCTGGAATCCAAAACCAATCCACAACAGTAACTCAATGATTAAATTTGAAGATTTATCTGAACATAGAAGAGAGCAAACGTGAAATGAAAAGGCTCCTTAAGCAGTGAGGAAGCTTGTGAATGTGGATCTTTTAATCAAGTATTTTTTAATGAAGTATTCTTTTTTATTTGAGCGTAATTTTTCCTGCTGCTACTTGGAAAGCTCTACGTTCACAAAGTGTGAAAGCAGGTGAGAAAACTTTGGTTGCAGCTTTTTAAAGCTCTTCAGTCTGCTCGCTACTTTTCCTGTGAGGTTTTGGTCGTGGAAGAGTGCACGAAGGAGTGCACGAAGGAGTGCACGTCTGTGACGGTTTCTTCAGCGAAGCTGAGTCACCTCCTGTACTTTTAAGCACCTTTTAACAACGCGTGCTCAATAATTACCTCTTAAACTGGAAAATGTTTTCAGCATCTTCTAACTGGACACATTAAAGTTTACAACAAATATTCTTATTTGGTTTCCTTTACCGCCGTACAGACTGTACAGACATATTTTTAATACAGGAGCCAAAGTGAAGTAAAAAATGCAACAAATCTAAAATAAATAAATAAATAAATAAATCAATAAAAAATAAAAACAGGCAAATACAGCTGCAGAACCTTGGAAACAGCAACCAGAACCGTTTGCCAGAAATAGCAGAAAATGGTATAACTGCTGTTCCAAATCTGGATCTTGGCATTTTCACTCCAGCGTCAACAGAAAAGCTTCAGGACATAAAAAGAAAACAAACTTTGAAGCAAATATGAGAGAAGACAGAAAAATAAATACCTCCTCATAAATTTAGAGTGAAGGATCTAAAAAAAATTAAACTTGCAGAAGGAGAAGATCCAATTGTACCGTCTTGGCTTCGAACCTGAGAACCTGACCTGAGACCTCTATTACCTGTCACCTCCCCCCACCCCCCTCCATCCCCCCCAACCCCCCCAACGTTCCTCTGAGCTTTCTGACAAAACAAAAGCATCAAAGAAGCACTTTTTTTTAGAGAAGCTCGCCTCCTGCCTGAGCGTGAGTGCTGAATCACAGATCCACTCACTTCACGACTCCCCGGTGGCACCGAGGTTCGGTTCTGTCAGCCTCCTGCACTCATTAACCCGTCCTGTCTAACCTATCCTGTCTAACCTATCCTGTCTAACCTATCCTGTCTAACCTAACCTGTCTAACCTATCCTGTCTAACCTATCCTGTCTAACCTATCCTGTCTAACCTATCCTGTCTAACCTATCCTGTCTAACCTATCCTGTCTAACCTATCCTGTCTAACCTATCCTGTCTAACCTGTCCTGTCTAACCTATCCTGTCTAACCTACCTGTCTAAACCTGTCCTGTCTAACCCTATCCTGTCTAACCTGTCTAACCTCCTGTCTAACCTATCCTATCCTGTCTAACCTAACCTGTCTAACCTATCCTGTCTAACCTATCCTGTCTAACCTAACCTCCTGTCTAACCTGTCTAACCTGTCTAACCTGTCTAACCTATCCTGTCTAACCTGTCATCCTGTCTAACCTATCCTGTCTAACCCATCCTGTCTAACCCATCCTGTCTAACCTATCCTGTCTAACCTAACCTGTCTAACCTGTCCTGTCTAACCTGTCCTGTCTAACCTGTTCTGTCTACCTAACCTGTCTAACCTGTCCTGTCTAACCTATCCTGTCTAACCTATCCTGTCTAACCTAACCTGTCTAACCTGTCCTGTCTAACCTATCCTGTCTAACCTATCCTGTCTAACCTGTCCTGTCTAACCTGTCCTGTCTAACCTGTCCTGTCTAACCTGTCCTGTCTAACCTGTCCTGTCTAACCTGTCTAACCTAACCTATCCTGTCTAACCTGTCCTGTCTAACCTATCCTGTCTAACCTATCCTGTCTAACCTGTCCTAACCTATCCTGTCTAACCTATCCTGTCTAACCTATCGTCCTGTCTAACCTGTCCCTGTCTAACCTAAACCTGTCCTGTCTAACCTATCCTGTCTAACCTCCTGTCTAACCTGTCCTGTCTAACCTATCCTGTCTAACCTATCCTGTCTAACCTGTCCTGTCTAACCTATCCTGTCTAACCTATCCTGTCTAACCTATCCTGTCTAACCTATCCTGTCTAACCTGTCTAACCTATCCTGTCTAACCTGTCCTGTCTAACCTATCCTGTCTAACCTATCCTGTCTAACCTATCCTGTCTAACCTGTCTAACCTGTCCTGTCTAACCTATCCTAACCTATCCTGTCTAACCTGTCTAACCTGTCTAACCTGTCCTGTCTAACCTATCCTGTCTAACCTAACCTCCTGTCTAACCTGTCTAACCTATCCTGTCTAACCTATCCTGTCTAACCTATCCTGTCTAACCTGTCCTGTCTAACCTCCTGTCTAACCTATCCTGTCTAACCTGTCCTGTCTAACCTGTCTAACCTATCCTGTCTAACCTGTCCTGTCTAACCTATCCTGTCTAACCTGTCCTGTCTAACCTATCCGGTCTAACCCATCCTGTCTAACCTGTCCTGTCTAACCTGTCCTGTCTAACCTATCCTGTCTAACCTGTCCTGTCTAACCTGTCCTGTCTAACCTGTCCTGTCTAACCTATCCTGTCTAACCTATCCTGTCTAACCTATCCTGTCTAACCTGTCCTGTCTAACCTGTCTAACCTATCCTGTCTAACCTATCCTGTCTAACCCATCCTGTCTAACCTATCCTGTCTAACCTATCCTGTCTAACCTGTCCTGTCTAACCTGTCTAACCTGTCCTGTCTAACCTGTCCTGTCTAACCTATCCTGTCTAACCTGTCTAACCTGTCTAACCTATCCTGGTCTAACCTAACCCATCCTGTCTAACCTGTCCTGTCTAACCTGTCCTGTCTAACCTATCCTGTCTAACCTGTCCTGTCTAACCTATCCTGTCTAACCTGTCCTGTCTAACCTATCCTGTCTAACCTGTCCTGTCTAACCTGTCCTGTCTAACCTAACCTCCTGTCTAACCTATCCTGTCTAACCTATCCTGTCTAACCCCTGTCTAACCTGTCCTGTCTAAACCTGTCTAACCTCCTGTCTAACCTATCCTGTCTAACCTGTCTAACCTCCTGTCTAACCTATCCTGTCTAACCTAACCTGTCTAACCTATCCTGTCTAACCTGTCTAACCTGTCCTGTCTAACCTGTCCTGTCTAAACCTAACCTCCTGTCTAACCTATCCTGTCTAACCTGTCCTGTCTAACCTATCCTGTCTAACCTATCCTGTCTAACCTGTCTAACCTGTCTAACCTAACCTCCTGTCTAACCTATCCTGTCCTGTCCTGTCTAACCTGTCCTGTCTAACCTATCCTGTCTAACCTATCCTGTCTAACCTGTCTAACCTGTCCTAACCTGTCTATCCTGTCTAACCTATCCTGTCTAACCTATCCTGTCTAACCTATCCTGTCTAACCTATCCTGTCTAACCTGTCCTGTCTAACCTATCCTGTCTAACCTGTCCTGTCTAACCTATCCTGTCTAACCTATCCTGTCTAACCTATCCTGTCTATCCTGTCTAACCTATCCTGTCTAACCTATCCTGTCTAACCTATCCTGTCTAACCTGTCCTGTCTAACCTATCCTGTCTAACCTATCCTGTCTAACCTATCCTGTCTAAACCTGTCTAACCTGTCTAACCTATCCTGTTCTAACCTGTCTAACCTGTCTAACCTGTCCTGTCTAACCTATCCCTGTCTAAACCTATCCTGTCTAACCTATCCTGTCTAACCTAACCTGTCCTGTCCTGTCTAACTATCTGTCTAACCTATCCTGTCTAACCTATCCTGTCTAACCTGTCCTGTCTAACCTATCCTGTCTAACCTATCCTGTCTAACCTATCCTGTCTAACCTATCCTGTCTAACCTATCCTGTCTAACCTGTCCTGTCTAACCTGTCCTGTCTAACCTATCCTGTCTAACCTATCCTCGCTGGAGCCGGCACTGCGACTGAGACTTAAAAAGAAAAAGAAAGAAAATCAACAATCACAGCACCTTCACTGGTTGCTGACTGAAACACTGACATCATGCAGAGACGCATGCTGGAAGAGATAACACACACACACACACACACACACACACACACACACACACAGACACAAACACACACATGCAGCCCACAAATACAAAAACCTGGAGCTACTCATACATAAGTAGGCACACACTGACCCCCCCTCCCCTTGGACACCCCTCTTTCTTCTTCCTTTCTTACAGCAGCATCCATCAACAGAAGTCCACTCTCTCCTGTTTGGCTGTACCTGCTCTGCGGACCGGTTCCCCCCGGCAACCAGGTCCAAACGCTGATAACCAGCCAGCCCTGCACCGGAGCAGATAAACTGCCTCCAACAGTCCTGATCACAATGCAGTAACTACAGCTACGCAGGTAATATTGGCAGAGAGCTGCACTGGCGCTGCTCGGCCTCTGGAGGGAGCCAGTTAGAAAAGAGAAAGAGCGAGGGAAGGAGGGAAGGTAAGGAAGAGAGGAAGCAGAGCTACACGGGACTCTGTTAATGTATGGGCTCTTTAATCAGGGCTTCTCTCCAATGCATTTTAATAAATTAGGCCCTTAATTGCACTTAAGGAGTTTGAACATAAATGCAATCACCTGGAGAACATTTAGCTGCGTAGTGCTGTTTGAAAGAGGCTGTTCCACGTGAGTCCTGTGGCATAACAGCTTCCTGCACGGGCACTAAATGTAATTAAACAAAACGGGAATGTGCATTAACTAAATAAGCGATGAGCCGACGCAGTCGATAAGATTGAGACGTGATGGAGCTTCTTCGGTAATTTCCACCTTTGCTTCATTAGAAACCAGGAGTGATGAAAGGATGGAAACAGATCGCTGTCAAAACGACAGAAACAAACCTGACAGGAAATCTGTACTGGCTGTAATGTTCAGGTGACAGGTGATCTCAGGTGATCCAAATCAGGAGAACGGGACACTTACTGCTCTGACTGCGTCAAATAATGCTTACTTCCATAGAACAGAGAATCTACAACACGTGTAATAATAACAGGAAAGAAAAAGGAGTATTATTATTATTATTAAGTAACAAAAAGCATTTGAGTTGAGTGGGCACAGTAACTGGTAACTGTCATCTTTTGCCGTATATATATATACAATTTATACTGCAGCAGATGTTAGTTTTTCTGTGCATAGATGTGACTGAGAGTGAACGTGTCATTCACCAGCTGACATCCTGGTTCTAAATTCACCGACAGTAAAGCACAAATAGGACAAAGACACATGATAGTGATGGTGTGGTGCTATCAACAATTGATTGTAATGATGACTTGGTACGAAAGCTACAAGCTACAGATGCTACATGAGCTCCTTCCCGCCCACAGCTGCCACCATCATAAAGATTCTTTGAAGAAGCTCAAATAACAAACGTTTCTGCAACATATCATTTTACTTCAGGGGTTAATAACATATTATTCTGAATTTTAATCAACTGAAATGAACTGAATTGAATAGAAGAGCTTTATTCACCAACTTTACTGTGTGAAAAAGAAGCCTCATGTTAACTCTGAACAGAGGTGGCATTGAAGCATTTATCAGATCAATCAATACTCCAGATCTATTTATGGAAGACAAAGGTGCTTTCAGACAAGCATATCTGCGGACTGATTTATCATTGGACTAATAATCTCACTATTACATTTTTTATTTTGTTTTGTACTGCATTTATATTTTTTAACTATCTTGTTTTTATTAATTATTTTATGGATCTTTGTACGGTGACCTTGAGTGTCGTGAAAGGCGCCTCTAAATAAAATGTATTATTAAAGGTGCCATTTATTTCTGGACATAAATGAAAAAAAGACCACCTAGAAGTCCTCAGCAGCAGGTCCGAAAGCAGGTTCTGTGATGGTCTGGGGGTGTCACTGCTCTGGTCAAAGGTCATCTACACTTTATTAATGCAGAAAAGTGCAGCGGTATTTTAAAATATGCTGCTGTCATTGTGAAAGTTAATCAAACCAGTAATTTTAAAGCAGTCAGCAGATGCATTGTTCATAAGCTACAGAAAACCAGCTGAGTGAGATTTTCTGAAGAAAGTTTTTTCATCAAACCAAAAACAGCTAATAAAATGTGTTCCTGCTACATTTGAATTAGTCCCGCCTCCGGGTACGATTTCATAGGCTAGCGCTAGCTGTGTAGCCGCAATCCGATTGGCTGACGCATGCGCTAAAGCGGGAAAAGTTGAAAAAAACCCACAACGTCTGATGGCGCCGACGCAGTCCATGCGATGCACGCGGCCCATAATTCAGTTCGGCAACGGATGACATCACTCTGCTCGAGGTGACGGACGCAGCAACGCAACGTGGCTGTGTGAGTCCGGCGCTAATCAACGCTCCGGAGACAACTCGACTGCTACTGAGAAATTCCCGAAGAAGCAGAAGTTCAGTGTTTTCCTGGAGTCAGTAATGTGATGAGTCGCCTGATTGGATCGGAGCAACTGCTGCCTACAGGGGAACAAGACCAAAGAAAAGACGAGTGAGATTTGTGAGAAAATCATGAGATCCAGCTTTATAATTGAAGCACCTGGAAGCTATTTTTACCATAAAAAGCTTCTTTAGTGTTTTTGATACGTCTGACACATCTGTATTCCCTCTCAAAGTGCTATTATCTTGTCTTGGGATCTGAGAGAGAAGCCTCCCTCCAACCCGTCTAATCTATACTGAAAAGCAACGGGCAGCTTTCCAACATGGCGTCGCTCCAGTCCTGCTAACGGGGAGTTTGTTCCTGCAACACACGAAACTAAGAGCATTTCCCTGCAGCCTGGCGCTGGTGGCTAAAGATCAAAAGCTCTAACTTTATTTGTATGACAGCGTTCGCCACAACAATCTGAGAAGAAACGGACTGAAATCTGGAGTCGATGAAGGAGATGAGCTCCTTTGTTTCGGCCCGGCTGTCAATCAGAACCGAGTCTTGTGTGTTCGGTTTTATTTACTGGCCCGAGAGAGCAGCTTTCAGAGGGGTTGGACTCCAGTCAAACGAGAACAACAACAAAACCACACGAAGCAAAAAAATGAATGTAAAATGATCAATTTACATGAGATTAACATAAAACAGTTGATGAAAACACGCCACATGGCTGAGTCTCGCTCTCGCGAGTTCGTTCCTCCGGGCCGGACGCATCATGTTTGACGCGACCTCGAGAGTCGCTGAAACAGAAGTTGAGCGTCGGCTGTACGTGCTTTCACGGTGGTACGAACCAAATGACTTCACCGTGATCAGAAGATGACAGAAGAGGAACATGTGCTGCTATAAACTGAAGCTCTCAGTCGTCGCTTTCCTGCCAAACCACTTTGTCATTTTCAGGGGAAAAAGCCTGAGCAGAAAATTGTGTAATTGTACGGCTGCGAGAAGTTTATACACACAGACCATGTTGGATGTGCTCGCCAGTGTCAGTCAGCGGCGATGACTCGCTGCGAAGGACCGGAGGAAATGAAACTAAATGAAACGACAGAACTCGAACGGCCCGAAGACAGACGAGCACAAACACACTTCCAGTCACAAACAGCAGCGAAGACAGAAATGAGTCTGTGGACGGATTTAAGGAATCCATCAGCGGTCACGGGGACAAATTACAGGAAATGATTTGCTAAAGCAGCAAAAAAAATTTTAGCTAACTGTTGTATAAAGTAGATTTCCATCATTTCCTGCCAGAAAAACACCAGATTTGGAAATAAAAGAAGCATCTGAATCGATCTGCTTGAGACAAATAGCAGAATAGACTTTAATCACTATTTTTCTGCTGACCTTTAACTTTCAACGACTGGAAACAAATGGTTTTGTTTGAGCAATAAAGCAACACTACAGCTGAACGGATTCATGTTTATATGAGTTATTTTATCCGTCTCTGAACACACTTCCTCCCTCCGTCAGCAGCCTTGACCTGCAGGAGAAACATCTTCAGTCCTCAGCACGCAGATAAAGCCATAAAAAAGTTGTGTAAATTTAGAAATTGCATGATAAGGACTCTTTCCACCGAGTCGTTATGGAAACGTTTAAAAGGAAATAATGGAACGTGGAGAAAGCTCAGCGGCGGCATAAAGTGCTAAATGTACAATTTACACATTAAAGTTCAGGTTTAAAGTGTGACTAAGTGCTCAAAGGTCTTTACTTTGCAGAAATAAACAAATTAATTTGCTGTCAACATGAGATATACATGAAGTTCCATCGTAATACGCTGTAATTTCTTGAACGGTTTTATTGTTTCACCTCATTTAATGTTCTCCCCTTCTACAATCCGATTTATCACTGACATAAATATTCCACGAACCGAAGCAGTTTGTTCCGGCCCACATCTCCTTCCTCAAAGCATATAAACGTAAACAGCAACAGATGCCTGACATCGAGGTTTATGACTTCTGCGTTCTCACATCCGGGGGGCAGCTGTGGCTTTTCAATTTTTCATTTCCCGCCATGTGTCCTTATCGGCCCCAAAAGGCTCTTCTTTACATTATATAGAGAAATACATACATATATATACAGTCATGGAAAAAATTATTAGACCACCTTGTTTTCTTCAGTTTCTTGTTCATTTTAATGCCTGGTACAACTAAAGGTACATTTGTTTGGACAAACATAACGATAACCACAAAGATTGCTCATAAGAGTTTTATTTAAGAGCTGATATCTTACCATTTTCCATGGTTTTCTTGATTATAACCTAAATCACTTAAGTTTTTACATCAATAGCTATGGCGTTGTACTGCCAAAAACACTGCTTTTATGCATTCAGTGTTTTCTTTTCTGTCTGTTTTAGTCACATGATGACGTTTAGTGGTACCAGGTATTAAAATGAACAAGAAACTGAAGAAAAAATGGTGGTCTAATAATTTTTTACATGACTGTATATACAGAGTGTATATCACACACACATATATATTCTAGGGCTGGGCAATGATTAAAATTTTTAATCGCGATTAATCGCATTATTTCCCTGATTAATCGCGATTAATCGCATTGTATACACAGAATCAAATAATGAATTCAAAAGTAGACTAAAATCCACTTTTATTTAAATGTTCTGCTGCCATATGAACTAAAGTGCTATAACATTTGTTGTTCAAACACTTTTAACATCAGCACTTGTCAGTAACACATATTTAGTGCAAATCTCATCTTAAAAAAATGTAAAATAAAATAAAGCTTATTGCCACTGCCAGGGCATTAATGTCATCCTGTTTTTATAAAAAATAAAAAAAAAAGTCTACAAACAAAATCCAACAAAATGATTGTGTCTCAGCAGAATCAGAACATTAAAACAGGTAATTTCTGAGGTAACAGGAGAAACTTTTAACGGGGAGTTCAACATGTCAGTTGTTACAAATAACCTTGTTTCTGTTGAATCCTCCGTCTGGGAGAACTTTAAAATGAAAATGTCCACGTTAAAATTCAGTAACTTTACCAATCCGTGTATCAATCATTCTTTCTATTTTCAATTGTCAATCAAAAATTAAAAAACATTAAAAAGTGACATTTAAATATGTTTTTCGTTTTTTAATTTTATAAGAAAAAAAAAAGGAAAAAATGCCTGGTTTTTTTAGCATTTCAATTTTAGACTTGGATCAAAAATACGAAATGAAAAAAATGGTCCACAGGACTGAATTAGTTTTATAATCAATGACGGTACTTTCTGTTGTCATTACACATCTGAGCCACTAGATGGAGCCGCACTGCAGTAACCAGCTAGAGAACAGCAGGACAGTGAACACATGGAGCAGATCTGATGGAACATGGAGGAATGACCACAAACGTTTGGTTGCAGTCCAGAATTTTCTTTTTCAGACAGAATTGTTAATATTGCTACCTGAGTTGGTACCCGAACTGTTAAGTAAGTATACAGATTTTTATCGTTTTTCATGTCTGTTCTAGGTTTTTTCGCATGTTTACCTGCCAATTGTCTTCTGGTTCCGGCCGGTAACCGACCTTTCAAAACAAAAGCATATGAGCGCGGTAACGCGATAATAACGCGTTAACTTGCCCAGCCCTAATATATATATACAGAGTGTATATCACACACACATATATATTCATATATATTTTCACACACTCGTGTGTGTGTGTGTGTGTGTGTGTGTGTGTGTGTGTGTGAGAAACACACTGCAAAGCGCTATAGAACCTAGATAAGGTTAAAAGGGGATATATAAGTGCACACCATTTACAAAAACAGCATATCACTTTACCATGGTAACCGCAGCATGTGAGGCGGAGTCTGGCTAGCTGGGTTTGTGGCTTATGATCCAGACGCTGCAACAATCGGGCTGGTAAACACACACACACACACACACACACACACACACACACACACACACAATTCCACTAACTCACTTCTTTCCACGCCTCTTCTCTCAAGCCTTATCTGTACCTTACAAACAAAACATCCATCCATCCATCCATCCATCCATCCATCCATCCATCCATCCATCATCTATATCAGGGGTCTTCAACCTTTTTTAGCCCAGGGACCCCTGCTTGTAATTCTTATTCCCCCCCCCCCCCCCCCCCCTTTTTTTTCCCCCCCCCCCCCCCTTTTTTTTTTTTTTAATGTGTCACATTTTAAGCCTGGCTTATCATAATTTTTAGATGTATTTTATTCTGCTTATTTCACCTTATTAACTAATTCCCGATTGGGTTATTAGCCTACATGTGTTTATGGTTGATAAAACTTTCATGCATATCATTATTATTATTATTATTATTATTATTATTATTATAAGTTGCTATGAGACAATATTTTCTATTGTTATTTTCCAACAATGAAACGTTTAACTTCAGGCAGTTATATATTTAGAACTGCCTGTATATATATCTATATATATATATATATAGATATATATATGGAAAAAATGATTAGACCACCCTTGTTTTCTTCAGTTTCTTGTTCATTTTAATGCCTGGTACAACTAAAGGTACATTTGTTTGGACAAACATTACGATAACCACAAAGATTGCTCATAAGAGTTTTATTTAAGAGCTGATATCTTACCATTTTCCATGGTTTTCTTGATTATAACCTAAATCATTTAAGTTTTTACATCAATAGCTATGGCGTTGTACTGCCAAAAACACTGCTTTTATGCATTCAGTGTTTTCTTTTGTCTGTTTTAGTCACATGATGACGTTTAGTGGTACCAGATAATAAAATGAACAAGAAAGTGAAGAAAAAATGGTGGTCTAATTATTTTTAAGTTGGAGGACCCCCTGCAGTACCTCCGCGGCCCCCCTAGGGGTCGCGGACCCCCAGTTGAAGACCACTGATCTATACCAGCTGTTTCCTGTTTAGGGTGACAGGGACCTCACAAACATCTTCAAAGGGAAAAGGAAGAGATGGACGCTTGTCATCAACCCTGACTGACTCTGACCAGTGAAGACGATAATATGCAGCTTAAGTCAGCCATCTTGAATGAGTAGCAGGTATCTGAGCGTCTCGGGGTTAACCGGCGGCTCAGCCGCTATCTCCGTACGGGCTCAGATCACCGCACACACCTCACCGTGGTGGTAAAAGCCATAATTGAGGGTTTGCGCCCGGCGTCAGGCAGAACATTCCTGCTCAGAGGCCTTAACAAGCGCCACGGACCTTCCAGCTGACACCCGTCTGTTCGGGAACGCCACATGGCCTCTTTCAGACTTCCTCAGTCTCCGCCCCCACCGTAAAACACGCCAATAAATCAGGAGACGCAAAGCAGCAGCCATGTCATTAGCTTCCCCTGTTGTAGCAGAAGGGTCTGATGGGAAATGTATGGTTAGAGATGCGTATAAACAGATCCCTAACCTGACTGGGACCTGACTGGGGCCTGACTGGGACCTGACTGGGACCTGACTGGGACCTGACTGGGGCCTGACTGGGGCCTGACTGGGGCCTGACTGAGGCCTGACTGGGACCTGACTGGGGCTCTACTGGGGCCTGACTGGGGCCTGAGTGGGACCTGACTGGGACCTGACTGGGGCTTGACTGGGGCCAGACTGGGACCTGACTGGGGCTCTACTGGGGCTCTACTGGGGCCTGACTGGGGCCAGACTGGGACCTGACTGGGGCTCTACTGGGGCTCTACTGGGGCCTGACTGGGGCCAGACTGGGGCCTGACTGGGACCTGACTGGGGCCTGACTGGGGCCTGACTGGGACCTGACTGGCGCCTGACTGGGGCCTGACTGGGAACTGACTGGGGCCTGACTGGGACTGACTGTGACTGGACTGGGGCCTGACTGGGACTGGTGACTGGGGCCTGACTGGGCCTGAATACTGGGACTGCTGACTGGGACCTGACTGGGACAACTGGGAAAAACTGGGGCCTGACTGGGACCTGAAAACTGGGCCTGACTGGGACCTGACCCTGACTGGGACCTGACTGGGACCTGAACTGGGACCAGACTGGGACCTGACTGGGTTGACTGCTGTGACTGGGACCTGACTGGGGCCGACTCTGGGACTGGGACTGACTGTGGGGACCTCCTGGGACCTCTGGAGGGAACTCCTGACTGGACCTGACTCCTGAGGTCTGGGATGGGACCTGACCCCTGACTGGACTGACCTGACTGGGGCCAGACTGGGACCTGACTGGGGCCTGACTGGGACCTGACTGGGACCTGACTGGGGCCTAACTGGGAATCACTTTCACTCACAACTGGTGCTTTAGTTCCTGGAAAATACAGGTACTAACATGCTTTTATACACAGCAAAAAAAAAAAAAAAGCATAATTTAAATCATATCGGCTTGCTATCGGGTCTGCTGGAGCTCATCCTGATCAGGTATCAGTCCCATTGACGGCATCTGTCATTTGTTTTTTTTGTGTGTTTTTGTTTTTTTTTATACAAAGCTTATTTGTAAGCCCGTTTATCTGCAGTACACAACAGATGTCCGTTTGGTTTCAGTCAGGACGACCATCTGCTTGTCGGGAAACGATGGCTGGATTAATGGATCTTTGATTGGGCGCCCGCCAGGCCGCCAGGAGCTCCGGGCCTGTTTTCATTAACGGGCCAATCAGAGGACGAGGACGGGGCCGCGACACTGCGCCCGGCCACTTAGCACGCCGCTCCAACTGCGCCTCTGCTGATTGTTTTCAAAGTGAAAATACGAGCAACGAATTCAGCTCCGATAATATAACATGACGGTACCTGAGTATGAGAGCGTCCAATCTGTTTCAAGTGGCTGGTTATTATTTCAGATGGAAAAGCTTAGTGAAAAGAAGCGAAATAAATCACACTGTCTTCCCCGATTTTAACTTTTTAGACATTACCTTCTTGCTCTGTCAGTCACCAGGAAGCGTGGTATAAAGTTATTGGAATTTAAAGAATTTACGACTGCAGTTTCACGAAGCCCTAAAATGTTGGCGAATGCCAAAACATTTCAATAAAGTCTGTCTGTAACTCAATCAGACAGCTTGACTGTGCGAGTAGCTGACGTTTATGGTGAGCTCATTTATGTTCACACAGAAAAGCCAAACGTTTGAGTAAAAATTCTATATAACTTTTATTTTCTGTCCTCAATCCCTCACGAGGTTTGAAAGTTTCTCTCTCCGTGTTCTTTTTATCTGGTGGCCTAAATGACAGTGTAGAATCAAAGGTCAATCAGAAATTTATTACAATCATGAATACAAAGAATTATTACGCCATGCAGAATATTTTAATCGGCCGATGATACACCTGTCCACAACATCACCCAAGATGCTGCCATGGACAAACGCACACCAATGTCACGTCTCTCTTCTTTTTTAAAGCCTGCAAGAGGCTACTAATTTGTCCTTCAACATAATGTTCAGACAAATATGGTTATGTTTGCAGCAGGGTGTAAATAAATTTATCACCATTGCCATGCATACTTCTTTGGAAGAGAGCAGGTCAAGAGGTCATGAGATCCCAGTTGTCAGGTCCATCATATAGACAGTTTAGCTTTAACGTTTAAAGTTCTAACTGAAAATAATTCTAAATCCTAACAAGTAACAGCTTCTCTAGAAACCAATATTTATAACTAACACAAAAAATGGGGTTAAATTGCAATCCATTTAGCGTTTTTTTTGTTGTCTTCAACAGAGCACATAGATAATGAGTCAATGGAAAACAGCTATAAACTAAAAAAAGGCACTGAAATTATCAATTTGAAAAAAAAAAAATGCCATGTGTTGAAAGAGCTCCTAAAAATCAAAGGTTCTGTTTAATCAAAAGCAGATCAAACAAAGCTCAAACCTATTTGATGTTCGACTGCAATAATAAAGTTTCCACGCTGATTAGAAGTGAAGGGTGTGATAGTTGGAGACCGAACCAGCATCACCTCACGCTCACGGACTCGTACGGAGTTCGTTCCTCCAGCAGAGGGCTTCAACACACCAACGTCCAAAATCAAACGGATCTGCCGGCAGCTGAGAGGCGGTCCGGGGTCATACGACTCGACTTAATGAGTCATTCAAGGATCATCTGTGAATCACGGTTGGAGAGTGAAAGCCAGAGCTGCTGGCCACCTCAAACGTTTACTGGCTTTGGCTCTTCGGTTCATAATGAAGCATATTCCCCGGTGTTCTCCCTGCAGCCAGAAGCTATAAATCACATTTGCCCCCATCCCAAACTTAAAGGACCAGATGTGTGAGCGCTGATGGAATCTTTGAAATGCTCATTTATTTACAGGATGTAGAAAAAATGTCTACAGCAGGCTTTCAAGCTAAAAGATGCTTCTCTCTATTCTGTGGTTAATAAAGTATTATAGGTGCCACTTTTTTTAATGGACGAACTTGGATGAGATTTTAAACCCTTCATCCTTCCGGCCTTTAAGAGCAAACAGGTCTGAAGACTAAATGCAGATGCGTAAATCTCACACATGTCAGTGTGATTACGCATCATCAGTGGAAGCTTCATAAAGGGTCATAAATGTGTCAAACTGGTTTCGCTGGGCTGCTCGTAAACAAGGCCGTTCTCATGGGGAAGGCATGAAACGTGGATTTACCGTCCAGGGAATCACATCAGGACTACTTCTGATTGTTTCATCTTAAGATCTCAAAGCTGCAAACACCAAAGAAACGACGCCGCCGACTCTCTGGAACGATCAAAAGCCTCATTTTCTCTCGCGCTCTTACGCAACGCGGTGAGTCTCAACGTGCACG
Source organism: Hirundichthys speculiger (assembly GCA_018398805.1). Lineage (NCBI taxonomy): Eukaryota > Metazoa > Chordata > Actinopteri > Beloniformes > Exocoetidae > Hirundichthys > Hirundichthys speculiger. The sequence continues at coordinate 235,474 of JAGFBZ010000866.1, forward strand.
TAAACAGTAACGGGGAACGTTAGCGCCACGTAACATGTGGTATTCATTCAAGTTGTTATGTATTCTTCATGAAAATGGTACTGTACCATGAAATTACTCTAAACTATTTTATGCCATATTGCCACTACTACTTATGAAAAACATTAAAAAAAATATATGTTTTTTTAACGAGCTGAAAATAAGGCAAAGGGGGGGGGGTGTGCCTGATTGAACTGGGGGGGGGGGGGGGGTGTTTCGGGTCACGACCCCCTGTAGTCAGGAGCGGTATGAACCTCAGTGGTTGTGCAACCGTGCTGTCGGGGGAGTCGCAGAGGTTCGCCGGCCTCAGTTTCAGCAGCTGAAACCTGCTGAGTGACGTTCAGAGATTTTCCTTTCATTCCCACTTAACAGACCTGAGCTCCCAGTGCACACTGGTTGTCACTCAGACGTGCCAGTTCAGTGCTGGCACCAGTAGAGGGACCTGCAGACCAGCAGAAACTGGTCCTGGTTATTAACCTCTGTCAGCGGCAGCATCGGTCATGAATCATCACAAACTAGAACAGCAGAATTAACTCATACTGAGCACATTAGAATCTAATGTTTTCTTCAGTTTCTTGTTCATTTTAATGCCTGGTACAACTAAAGGTACATTTGTTTGGACAAACATAACGATAACCACAAAGATTGCTCATAAGAGTTTTATTTAAGAGCTGATATCTTACCATTTTCCATGGTTTTCTTGATTATAACCTAAATCACTTAAGTTTTTACATCAATAGCTATGGCGTTGTACTGCCAAAAACACTGCTTTTATGCATTCAGTGTTTTCTTTTCTGTCTGTTTTAGTCACATGATGACGTTTAGTGGTACCAGGTATTAAAATGAACAAGAAAGTGAAGAAAAAATGGTGGTCTAATCATTTTTAAGTTGGAGGACCCCCTGCAGTACCTCCGCGGCCCCCCTCGGGGTCGCGGACCCCCAGTTGAAGACCACTGCATTAGAAAGATAAATGATGTACCCTCATTTGATATTATCCAGAAGTAGTTTTCCTGGCTGCATCAACATGATGGAATCCATCAACTACAATGTAACTGTCTTAATTTATGTAATGAATAATTTACCGCCCCCCCCCCCCCCCAAAAAAAAAAAAAAAAAAAACAGAATTGGTCCAAATCATCACCAGTTATTCAACTTTCAAGCCATTCCTCATTTTCAAAATACAAGAAGCATGACACACACCTCATCCAGACTGAGCCTCTCAACCCAGCAGAGAGTTCCAGTAAGAGACCAGTTTATGTAATTCACAGCCATCAAAGAGCAACAGCAGAAGTTAAGTAATGGATGTGGTCAACCTGACTGTTAGTCGTCACATTTACTGTAAAACAAGTGTGGATCTAATAAACATCTGGGGCCAGTGGTTCATGACTGGGGTCTGAATCACAGGTGACTGCTGCTGAGTCACTGAGTGGTTTCCCCCCCCCCCCCCCCCCCCCCCCCCCCCTCCTTTTACTGAGGCTGGGATTTGTTCATTCTTGCTTTATGGGTCGCTTTTGTCTTCTGACCTTTGTTGCTTCCTCCCCTCTAATCTCTTTAATCTCTTTTTCCCAACTTGCCGTTGATTGATTGCTCCTTGATTTGTGTTGACTGTTGTGCTGCGATGACAAAGAAGTTTCCAGTTGTGACAATCCATCAAGCTGTAGTGCTGATATATATCACGATATACCATAATAAAGTATGTTTTCAGTTATTCTCTGAAAAGTTTGACAAAAATTTCATAGCTTACTTTTCAACTTTATTTTGAAAGGACATTTAGCTGAACTGTCACAAACATACATTTTAGTGCAGCAAAAACAGGTAGGTACAGAGGTACAGTAGCTTTTCCTTTCACATTTTTTTTTAAAGTGCACAACATTTTTCTGAGAGGAAAAAAACACATTTTTTTGCACTGAAGTTCAGCTATAAAAAAAATAAACATAAATTATTTTTTCAACTTTCTGAAATATGTAACCTTGTAGTGCAAAGTTTGCAAACCAATATAAAGTGTCTAAAGTAAACATCAGGGTTGAAGAGAACTCTGTTTAAGGCATTAACCATGAATAAAAGTGCAAACATAAAAGGCTACTTTGTAGAAGTAGATATGATTCTATCAAATTTATCGTAGCAGGTTATTTAATTACATATTTGCTGTAATAATTGATAAAATTACGGTTAGAAACGATAGAAGAGAAATGGCACGATATGTATCGTCATATCGCCCAGCACTAATCAAGCTAATATTCAGCTAATATATACCTACGCGTATGACGACTGCAGCGCGCAGCTCATTTATTTCCTGCTATTATGGATCTTTAGAAAATAGTAAAAATGCTGGATAGCTGTTTTTATTAGTTTTCTTTTTATGGCATGCTTTAAAAAAAAAAATCTTTCTTTAGCTGCTACAACCGTTAGGTTAGAGTTCACTCAGTCTACACTCAGGATTTCCTCCTTTTGCTTTGCTGAAAGAAACGACCTTAGAATAAGTTTGTGCCAGGCGGGAAACAGCCCTGGACTGACGGACACATGGAGACTGGACGAAGCCAGAAAACACACTTCCCCTACGGCTGCTTTTAGGATTTCCTCACTGTTTGGCCTGTCAGTTTTTAACCCATTACTACAGAAAGGGTTCCCTCGTGCACGAGTCTGGCTTTAACCTTCCACTCTTTCAGTCACAGCTACAAAAACAACGTCCAGACAAAGGAAAGAGGTTTTGTGTGTGAGGGGTAACTAGAACAGTCACTGAAGGAGGTGAAAATAGCATCTGAGCTGTTTCAGCACCTTTTAAAAATACCAAACCCAAATATTAATATAAAATGGGCCAGCCTGGATTCCAGGACACGGCGGCGTTGAAACCGGCCCAGATCTGTTCACATGTAACTCCGCTCGCCTTTGTGCGCCGGGTGAAAGACGCTGTCTAAAGAGAGACTTGTCAAGATCAGCGAGGGGACAAAACCTTTTCTGATCTCCCTCCCGTCAGCCCCGTCTTGATGTTAGGGAAACTTATTTGAGACGACGTGTTGAAGGCAGACGAGCAGGAACTATTTCTGAAGATCGTATCAGGCTGGAAACTCTTAAACTCTTAAACTGAGTGTTAACAGCACAAGTTCCTCTCTGCTGCTGGGCCCATTTAAGCTAGGAGCCTATTAGCTTCCCCTTTTTTATTCAGCATCGACCAACAAATCAAAGCCGGGCCCTGCAGACCCGGAGGCAGGGAGACGTGTGATCACGTTACATAAGAAGCCCGGGGGCTGACAACAATATTTATGAAGCATTCCTAATGGAGTCGGAGTGACAGCAGTTTCAGTTCAGCGCCGGGGTCAAAGGCAGAGACAACAGAACATTAGTGCCAACGAGGGTGACAGTCAGCTTTGTAAGTGACCCCTCCTCCTGGGGGGGGTGGGGGGGGGGGGCAGCTAGCGCAGCGTAGCGAGAATATGAACAGAAGCGAACAAGAAAGCGAAAGGCTCGGAGGAAACGGAGCGGGGAAACTTTCCTTCTCTCTGAGGAGTGAGAGTGATGGAGAGCGATGTGTCTGGGACGAGGAAGCGAGCGTTTTTCCAGTCTATTTGCCCTGCGTCTAGACCCAGAGTCAATGGGGCGGGGCCTAATAAAACCGGGTTACACAGAGTCCAAAAACACTGATGAAAGGGTGCACTGTGAAGCAGCCGGGGACGCTGAACTCCAGCGACAGTCTGAGGAAAAACTCCCTCCACCTCCTCCTGCCGTCCCGGACTCTCCAGAGCGCTATATGTCATCCTCGAACCGATCTACGATACCTGGTGACAAAACCATTCAGGTATCTGATGACAGCTGTTGAGACGGACATTTCTACTGGAAATCTGAAATTTTAACTCTTGCCAAGTGCACTTTTTCACGGGTTTGCCGGTGAATGTGTCGGAATATGGAAGTATTTCTGTGCCACCTGAGTTTGAATACGAATTTTTAAGATTGAAATTTTTCAGCATCAAAATCAGACTTTGAATTTTAAAAAACATCAGATTTCTAGCACTGATTTTTTTTTTTGCCTCTGAATTTTATTTTGTTAAAATAAATTCAGTGTTAAAAAAAATTGTTGTCTTAAAATATTCAGTTTTTCAAAATTCAACACGTAAAGAAATTCAACACCCCAAAAAATTCAGTGTAAAAAAAAAAAAAAAATCAACATCTCAAAAAAATTCAGTTTAAAAAAATTCAATTTCTAAAAAAAAAATCAATGTAAAAAATTCAACCTCAAAAAATTCAGTGTAAAAAAATTCAACCTCAAAAAATCCAATGTAAAAAAATTCAATTTCTAAAAAAAAAATCAGTGTAAAAAATTCAACCTCAAAAAATTCAGTGTAAAAAAAATTCAACCTCAAAAAATTCAGTGTAAAAAGAACCAGACTCAACATCCGGGTCACCAGGGAGAAGCAATCGATCCCTGTCTCAATTCAGCCAACGTCCAGCCAATCACGTTATGCTCCACCGCAGCACCATCACCTGAGTTTGCTGCCATGGCCGACCGGTCCGTCTTACTATCTGGGTGGGTGTCACATGACCAATGGAGCGTAACGTGATTGGCTGGACGTTGGCTGAATTGAGACAGGGATCGATTGCTTCTCCCTGGTGACCCGGATGTTGAGTCTGGTTCTTTTTACACTAAATTTTTTGAGGTTGAATTTTTTTACGCTGAATTTTTTGAGGTTGGATTTTTTTTACACTGATTTTTTTTTAGAAATTGAATATTTTTACACTTTTTTACAATTTTTTTGAGATGTTGATTTTTTTTTTTTTTTACACTGAATTTTTCGGGGTGTTGATTTTTTTTTCACACTGAATTTTTTGGGGTGTTGAATTTCTTTGCATGTTGAATTTTGAAAAACTGAATATTTTAAGACAACAATTTTTTTTAACACTGAATTTATTTTAACAAAATAAAATTCAGAGGCAAAAAAAAATTCAGTGCTAGAAGTCTGATTTTGATGCTGAAAAATTTCAATCTTAAAAATTCGTATTCAAACTCAGATGGCACAGAAATACTTCCATAGTCGGAGATGTTAACAGTCCAGTTCAGGAGAAGACAAGACTTTTAAATACTTTTCTAGGCTTAGAGGCACAAAGTGAACATCAAATCGATGCGATGAAGATCAAAGTCTACTTTGAGAGGGTTTGATGTGGAGTCAGACTGTGTATTCTGATGCTGATTAACAAGTCGAGGCCCGGTGTTTGATAATCAGACTCTAATGATCAAAGGGAAGACTGGACTTTAGCGTTCTGCACCGATGAAGAGCGTGACCACGTACCAACCGGTCCCTGACTTCACCTCCTTTTGTTCCGGAGCCCAGGAAGGGAAAAGGGTTACAAAATGAACAACTCCGATCAGGTTTATGTCACTTCCAAATATGGGTAAACACACAAGGTTTTAAAAAGGCAAACATGTAATCATGTAATCAAATCAAGCTAGCAAGCTGTGACTGAGAGTTGGGCACACAGTCTGGATCTGACTGTTGATTTGTTCTCACTTATTTAGCTGAACTAAAATCTCAAAATGAAGCACTGAGCTATGACCAGACAGTATCTAAAAAAAATCATACTTCCTGCTCTGCAGGTGCACAGCAGAAATAAGCGAGCAGTTTACTATCTGCATTGTTATATAGCGGCTGCTTGTCTTGCACAAAGAGCAAATTTAAACCAAAAAATTATCTGATAAAAGGGCATCTTCAGTGTTTTTAAGAAAGTCTACCTCTACTAGGGGTGAGTATTGGCAAGGACCTCGCAATACGATATGTATCGTGATACTTGGGTCACGATACGATATTATTGCAATATCACGATATATTGCGATATTCTGCCCAGTTAATATCAAAATTAAAAGTAGAGATGAAAAATAAAGTTGCTGTATATGTTCATTAGATGATATTGATCATTCAGAGGACAAATTGAGTCAAAACTATTTACTTCAAAACAACCTATTTATTGTTTATTATTAGTGTTTTTGCATATTTAAGTATTCACAGTGCGTTGAATACATGAATACATGAATTTTCCTAAAAAAATCGGTATTAGGAGGGGAATAATTGATATTATATTGGGCGGCGGCCGAAAATCGCGATATATTGCCAAATCGATTTTTTTTCACACCCCTAACCTTTACTAACAAAAACATTGTTTTTTTTTACATTTAAAAACAATTTAAGATTGCAAATACAACGTAGGTGATTTTATGCCCTGAAATCCATCAATTCTCCCAACAGTTCTGTAGCTTTTGCAACATCGGCATGCTCTTGCTCAACTCAGAACGAACACGATAGAGGAGAAGAATCGAGCCCCAGACGAGATGAAGTCGGTTTCTTCTTGCAGAATATTACTTTGCTTATTGCAAAGCTGCTGCTGAAGTAAAACACGTTTCCACTCAAGAAACTGCTTACGAGACGTGACAGAAAACCACAAAGACTAAATGAGAATAATTAAGTTGTCAAATGTGGGAAGCAGGGAGGTGCCAGAGACAAAAGTAACACGGAGAAACGTGTTAAAGCTTTTTCCTTCCTCATCACTTCCTCACACAGCGGCGGGAAACGTCAATGAAACGTTTCAACCAGACAGCGACTTCAGTTACCTGTTGAACTTCAGTAGAAGGTGAAGTGGGACGTCGTGATGTCATGCCACTTTACTTGTGTCTAAGTGAATTATTTTGGACACAATATTTTTTAATTTTTCTCTTTGAAACAGTCCTGCTAACAATGGATAGCAACACATAGCAGCTGGAATCAGTTTTTGTTCAACAGATAACACTGCTTTTCAACGCGAAAGCCACATATTGGAAAAAAAAAAAGCAAAAAAACTGATATTTCCCCCTGAGGCTTAAACAAATAAGTAACAGGGATAAAATGAGGGGGAAGGATGGATGGCAGGAGGCAGAAAGACTCTTTCTGTCAAAGCTCTCATCGCCTGACCGCAGGAAAGGAGAAATGTGCGTCAGCCATCAATAAAGTAATAATTATCTCAAGTTCATTATTCAGTGAAATTAGAAATATTAGAAACGGGTGCATGTGATATGAGTCAAGGAAAAATTGTTTCCGATGGTTTCAACGTTCAATCAAACACTACGAAGACACCAAGAAATAGTTTCTCGACCACTCCTGTCAAGTTGGAATATAATCCTTCTCTGCTAATATCATATGATGAATCAGAACATGGCTGTTTTGATTTAAGGACTGACCTTTTCCCTTCATTCTCCACGCTGAAGCCAATCACCGTGTTGTGCCGTCAGCTAAAAACCTCTCCAAGAAATACTCCGCATCAGTGGCGCTCGGATTAGAGGCTTGGCTGATGGGCACCGACCAAAATGAGAGGGAGCGCACGGGATTACTCATACACGTCATTTCAAGTGAGACATGCTATAGACCAGTGGTTCTCAACTGGTGGGTCGTGACCCAAAAGTGGGTCGCAGACCCGTTTTCAGTGGGTCGTGGGTCTTTGCCTGGGGAAGGAAATGCTAAAAAAAAAAAAAAAAAAGCATGTCATTCATACTCCTCAACAGTAGATGGCGATAATGTCCTGTAATGCGAGTTGACACCCGCCAGTTCACACCATAGAAGAAGACCTGCAGAGTTTGTTTACATATGTTGAGCAGGTGAAACACAGATACAACGATGAATATATGAGATATGGATTTAATTATCTTGAAGTCAAAGGTCAGTGATGGTTATTCAGATAAAACTATATATTTGAGTTCTTTTTGAAACTACTGCTCAGTGGTTGCACTGTTTTATTTCATATTTGTGCATAAAAGCACTGAGTCTTAAAAATGGCTGTTACTGAAATGTTCTGATTGTTATGTCAGCTTTATGATTAATGCTTAAATAAGTGACTAGATAGTTTTAATAGGAAATTGTTATATATTCATGAAGTGGATACTCAGCAAATGCTACATATTTGAGTTCTTTTTGAAACTACTACTCAGTGGTTGCACTGTTTTATTTCATTTTATTTGTGCATGTTGAGTCTGTTAAAAAAGGCTGAAGTGACTGAAGTGAATTGTTTTGGATTTAATTAAAATGCAGCTAATTGAGCATCAAAGGGAAAATTTCCCACTTGAAGTTATTTTGGTTATGCCATTTTGGTTTTTGCCATTTTGGTTCATTTTTTTTTTTGTGTTGGCATGCTGTGATATTCTATTCTACTATCTCCGATTCAAACTGCACAATCTTTTCATTCAATAAAAGAAAAAAATTTAAGAAATTGGAAATTTTCCTTGATTTGGGTCGCGGCTTGTCATTAAGGGTGATGGTGGGTCCTGAAGCCGGACCAGTTCAGAACCACTGCTATAGACGACTGCTGCTGCTCTTTGATTAGCAGTCAGGAGCTAAAAAAGACAAAAAAGAAAAGTTAGGTATCTGCATTTGTTTCGTTATCTCCGTGAATGTTCCAGCTGTCAGTGTCAAGGTCGGATCAGGCGCATAAACTGGGAAACTGAACCGGCGCCATGTTTGTCTGACATGTTTCTGCTGACCCGAACGCTGATCCAGGACACGTCCATCTATCCTCCTCTCTGCTCTCAACATCAACCGAAGCCTCGTAATAATCTCCTCCAACTCCTCCACCTCTCCCACTCAGTCCTGTTCGGTCTCTACGGTTTCACCCGCCATGTTTTTTTTCACTCATTCATCCGACGCTAATGTTGATTCCTGCGTTTTACAGCTTCTTTCTGCAGACCAGTCAGCCTTTTCAGAGATGATCCCAAAGCCACTCGTGTAGCCGAGGATCTAGACAGAGAGAAGGAGGAAGGGAAGTCTCGTCTCGCTGATGAGACGGATGAAGATGATGAGAGAATCAGGTGTTTTGTCTGGAAGACATGATGAGAAGGCAACACTGGGTAAAAGTTTGCTTTACTCTGTCTTCTTCCTCTTAGTTCCCTTTTTACTCACTTCTCTCATTTCCTTTTTTTTTACTTATCACTAGAGGTGTAACGGTACATGTATTTGTATTGAACCGTTCGGTATGACGTGGTCGGTTCGGAACGGAGGCGTACCGAACGAGTTTCCACACGGACATATTAAGTAGAGGACCGCATGGAGCACAACAAACAGCAGTTGTAGCAGACGTCGTGGCTAATGCTAATGCCGCTAGCATTGGCAATAAGCCTCCCGCGACATAGTGTTAAATGTGGTGGGAAGCTGTGTTTGTACTCGGTCATCTTTCTCTTTTTGTAGCGATGTTCACGCTGGGGTGGTGCCGTTTCAAATGAGTTAACAGGTTAGACGTGTTGCCAGAAACATACCCGATCTCGGATGAACAATGTCGGCAAACCACTTTGGTTTTATCAACTTCTCTTTGTCCCTGTTTATATTTCACCGGGGAGCCGAAGTGTGTTTTATAGCTGCAGATTTAAGACCCTAATCACCCTAAACGCTGGCTTCAAACACATGATAAAAGTAATTGAGCCCCGATATCAATTACCTTCTCGTCCACATTCTATCCAGAAAATCATACCGGGACTTTATGAAAAAATAAAATGATTTGTTTTTAAAGAAACAGTCTGAGCCTTATTCATGTTATTTAATCTGAGCAACAACTTGAAACTGTTCAGTGTTGCAACTGTTCAATTTTGCACATCAGATGGATATTTTCTTTAAGAAAAAGTCTGAGCCAATGTTATTTTTATTTTGTTTTTCAAAATATCTACATTTCAGAATATTGTATTTATATTTTTGAGCAAAATTCTAGCTTTGTATAGGCTAATGTTCTTATTGTTTTAAAAGCACAAAAGTGTGTAATAAACAACTAGCACATTTATATTTTGCATTTTGTTTTCTTACTGTACCGAAAATGAACCGAACCGTGACCTCAAAACCGAGGTACGTACCGAACCGAGAGTTTTGTGTACCGTTACACCCCTACTTATCACTCTTTTGTCACCGTCTCCTCCTCTGTGCCTTAGTGAAAATGCAAAAACAAATTCAAAGAGTTTGATTTGATTTCCTCAGCCCAAATAATTATAACGGCGTTATAAACAGCCATCCTTACAAAAGATTCCCAACCAGACCCCGAGCTTCCTCCGGCGCAGCCGTAGAGGTGAAACAGAAATATGCAGAACTGTACGGCCGTCACACAAAGTGCTTTTCAGTACGAACGCTGGGGACCGAGCGGGAATCAAACCCCCGACTCTATAAATCAACAAGCAGTTTTGGATTTCTTAAAATGAGAACGACCGTCCCCACAGGAGCCTGGCCTGCTCGGTTCGGTTTCAGTGGCTAGAAGAAGCAGAAGAGCTGATAGCGGAGCTGATGAGCCGCCTATGCTCGTCGTGATGACATCACCTCACGGAGAGTGGCGGGAAACAGCGATCTGACTCACGATGGCAGATGAGAACATGCAGATAATAATCTATGTTTTGAGCTGATCCTCACCTATTGACTACCTGGAGGCATTTTACATGGCTATCCCATGATTTAGCATAAAGCTAAAGCTAGTTTGTAGAGTTTAAGTTGAATCAATGCCTCTCTAATTTTTCACCATATCCACAAAACTAAAACTGGCACCAGATTAACTTCAAATAACCAGTATAGGAAACATGAACAAGAACCTGAGTTTGTACAAAGATAAAAAAAGACACTATGTAAATGAATTCCATGGTGATGTAGATGAGTATTACTGCAGTAATACTGCAGTATTACTGCTGTATTACTGCAGTATTACTGCAGTATTACTGCAGTAATACAGCAGTATTACTGCAGTAATACTGCAGTAATACTGCTGTATTACTGCAGTAATTACTGCAGTATTACTGCAGTAATACTGCAAGCCTTCAGGATGTTGAACATCTGTTCTGTGGGAGAGAATCGCTCGCTTTCATGATGACTTTTGTACTTTGAAACACTTAACACATTTTATGTGAACAAAGCAATATAACATACTGCTTTATGTGAGAACAACCATCTAGCTTTTTTTTTTTTTTTTTTTGATGGATTAAACAAAGACTTTTTTAAGGAGCTCCAGAGCTTTTGATGGGTTGAGGTTATTCCCCTCGACAGAGTCATGTTGGCCATCTGCCCGTTAGCTGTCCAGCTAACTCAGCTAGCACAACTATAACAGGTTAATCTGCACCACAAAGACTTGGTGAAATCATGCTTTGCATGCGTGCGCTACAACCTTCTTGCTTTGAACTCACTCTTTTGCTAATTGCCTTTTGATCTTGAGGGAATTTTTGGTTTTGGGCGATTTGTTTCCCTGGAAGAAACAACTAAGATCTAAGCTATGAGTGACATTTCTGCATCTGGTTCTGCAGCAGTTTAACTTTAACAGCGAGGCGCGCGTCCATGTGCGAGTCAGTCTCAGCGTGCAGTGAGTTGCTTCATGCAGTTTTGCAGCAGGATGGATAAAAAAAAATGAAATAAAATAAAAAAAACAAATCACAGTAATGTCAAGGTTTTTCAGAAACAGTATAACATTTTAATTAATATGCATAAAAAAACGATGAAACAGAGTATTTTGAAGAAAAAGTAACCTTTTCATGGAATACCCTTTTTTTAATGACATTTTCTTTGTCCTTGTCTTCATGTTCGTAGCGTTACGATGCCATCCATCACCCAGTCAGGTCGGTGCAACCTTCAAACAAACATATTTTTAGCTTTTCTTTTTTTTTTTTAAAGCCCTAATAAGGATGAGAATTCAACCAGTTCTGTTGGGTATATATATATATATATATATATAAGAGGGAAAATGTTACTTGTCCTTTTTTGTCGAAAGTTGGCATAGCTCTAATAATCAGTGACACCCAGAATGTTCCACATGGCTTCGGGGCCGTGTGACGCTCTCCTCTGAAACCGTGAGTCATTTTGGCCGATAAAAACTGCCGTCCCAGGGAAGGCTTTGTAAACGATACGATCCTCTAAGATGGAGGGTTTTCAGTGTTGCTCGCCCCTGAAACTTTAGACCTAAAGCCACTTGGTTTTTGTGGTGCGTGTCAGTAATTCCTCCCCCCCAAAAAGGGAGAAAGTGATATTTTGCAGCCGCAGGGGAATTGCCCCCATCACCACAAACCTCATCTTACTACCATAATATACCAAGGACTTTCCAGGAAGGGAGGGCTGACACTGAAGCGAGTTTTATTAGATGAAGCAACTTTCCTTTTCTGAAAACAAAGAGTGACTGCAGACACAGAAGACAAGAAGGTAGAGCTCGTATGGTGATTTCCCTCCTTCTTGTTCTTCTCCAGTTGGGACTGAAGGCATGTTGGACATGACATGCGGCGGGATCGGTTTCAGCCTCGGACACCTTTGTCCAAGCCATCTATCCCCTTTGACAGACGACGCTTTTGGCAATAAACGAACAGGCGCGTTTGTTAAGGGTCAGTGCTCCAACACACCACTACTCCCATCAGACATTTTCTGCTCTACTGGTGTCGTTTGCCCCGACGCATTTCACATTATGAGAGACACAAAACAACAACCGACAACCAGAACAGGAGTTTTAGCTCATAAAGTTGGAACAGAAACATCCTAAAAGTCTATCACTGTATCAATTAGTGATGCGCGCGATTAGTCGTCTAAACGATTAAACGTCCGCCCACTTTCTAGTCAGGCACCAGAAATATTAGTCGTTTAAACCAATTTGTGTTTTATTCATGTACAAGGCCGCTTAACTGTCATACAGCCGCCCGCCACTAGTCGGGGCTACAGAGCCGTCAGACAGCAGTTCCCCTCTCTGCGGAAATGCTCGAGTAGACTGGAGTTTTAAAACGGCACGGTGGGAAGATAGTCTCGCAAAACCAGCGCGGTTTGGCGGTACTTTAATCTAGAAAATGAAAACAAGGTAGTATGTAGACTGTGTCAGAAACAACTGGCATACAATCACTCGACTGGAGCAATGAGCAACCACATTCAACTCAAGCATTTGGATGTTAATCTGCACGAGACGACGGCTGCTGATGCTAGCGGTGCTGATGCTAGCGGTGCTGATGCTAGCGGTGCTGATGCTAGCGGTGCTGATGCTAGCGGTGCTAGCCACACTCAGGCTGATTTGACATTGTTTACCCGGAGACGTGTTCTCCCGTCCGGTCTGAGAGATTTTAGATGTTTGTTTAATTTTACACTCATATTGAACTGCGCATAGAGCTTAATAATTCAGCAGCAATTTATCTTTTTTAGATGTTACATTATTTGTTAACTTTAAGTGGGTTTTTGTCGGATGTGCAGGGTTTATATTCATACTGCACGGCGCAAAATGCTGCTCGTTTCGGTTGAAATTTAATTATAATTTAGATGTTTTATTAACTTGAAAGTGAATTAAAGCAATAATTTTTGTCGGATAATCTGCAAGATTCAATTTTTTTATTTTGGTGGTTAACGTTTGACTGAGTTGCCTTCATGTTCACATTCATTCATACTGCACGGTGCAAAGTGTCTCGTACTTCAGCGGCATTTAAAATCCGACATGGTTGTTGAACATTGTGATTAAAGGCTTAAAGAACTCTTGTTACACACAATATTTTTTGGAACAATGTTTCAAATTCTGTTTCGAATGTTTCAATAAATTGTGCTAAATTTACACTGTTTTCTGAGTTTTTTCCTTTTTTTTAGACTAGTCGACTAGTCTTAATTAAAGTTTTCGTTTAGTCGACAGGGAAATTAGTCTCCAGGAACATCCCTAGTATCACTCAGTGTTATTTATAGTTGAAAAGCTTCTGATACAGGCCAATATTGCTAAAGTCCTAATTTGTTGGTTTTTAGTTATTTGATGCCTGATCCGGTTAGCACGGCCATGAATGTCTCAGAAGATACGAGCTCAGTTCACCTGTCAGCTGAAGTCATTTAATTTTATTGTGAGTCAAGGCTTTTGGTTCTGTTTTGGTTCTTTATGCTTTCTCACCAGAACCACCCCAGAGTTCATTAAAGGATTCATATCTGGTTGCATGTACCAAAGTGGGAAAAAAAAAAAAAAACAGACTTGAATTCGTTTTAAACAGACTAAAGTCTTTCATATGTGAAAGTAGCAGTGTGTAGCATACTTTATTAGTATTGTTTTTAAACTTAACCCTCCCTCCAACTATCCATGCTTGTACACTGAATTAAAAACATTGGCTGGGAGCAATAAAGACACAGATTCAGCGACTAACGTAAAACGCCGTACAACCGAGTATCCTGCGTCTGTAAATTATTCACTCTTAAGTGGACGACAGCGTCATTTAACGTGACAGCTGAGAGCCAACCTCGACATCATATTTATGCTGGAAGTCAACACATGCACATAACAGAATCAGTGCAGAGTTTGAGCTAACATTTACGCCAGCATCAGGTTTTCCACATGTATTTGTGAAACAGCTTCAACACGTACATACAATCTTGATCCGATCTTGAAGCTGGTAAATATCTCAGTCACGTGATCCTGCAGGTGTCCAAACACTGACGGTGCCAGGAAGTCCAGTTGCTCCAGTCACTAACTACCAGTACCTAACCTTTGGATTTACAGAATTAAAGTTTAACAAATCAAGTCACCATTAAAAAAAAAAAAAAAAGGTTGTTTGAGCCTCGGCAGGTTTAAAGCATTAGGTTTATTCACCATTTGGCAAATAGCATATGACACTATGTCATTATTTAACAAAAACTATGACAACATGCAGAGATAGTGTCTGAAAAACTAGCTTCCACTGGATTTAAAGGTGGTAACCATATACATCAGATTAACCGATCACCAGGGCAGGGTTAGGTGTAACTGGAACCACCTCTATAAAATCAGAGAAGGGTTTGCAGTTTTCTTATTGAAGCATCCTTGAGGCGTGTAAACACAATGCTAAAGAGAGAAGATATCAGCAGTGATCTTAGAAAGCCCAATTAGGGCTGCACGATTATGGAAAAAATGATAATCACGATTATTTGGGTCAAAATCACGATTACGATTATTAATCAAGATTATTCAACAATAAAAAATATTTTTTGTTCAGAATGTTATTTAAAATCACGATATGAAATGTAACCAAGAAAGTATTGCATAAGGGATGGACAAATTATAAAAGTACGTAAGTAAGTAAGTAAGTAAGTAAGTAAACTTTATTTATACAGCGCCCTTCACAGACCATGGTCACAGAGCGCTACACAATTAAAATAAAAATAAAAACACAGTAAAAGATACATACAAATTTAAGATTAAAAGGCCAAGACAGACAATATAAAAGGCAACAGCATGAAACTTAGGCGGTCCTAGAGATTTTTGGCCATAAACACCAGCCTGTAACATGTCTTAGCTTCAAGAACCCCAAAGGCAGGTCACTACATGTACATGGTCACGAAATCACGATTTCAAAGTTTTAATCCCAAAATCACGATTTCGATTATTTTTCGATTAATTGTGCAGCCCTAATTCCAACAAAGTCAAGCTGCCACTCAAACGTTAGGGGTTAGCTTTCACACTACGCTATCTGTCAGAGAAACAAGCAGTAAAACATTTAAGGGCGCCTCACGTAGCTCCAGAGGAATGTAGGAACCAACATCCTGGAAGGTTGAAGGTTTCACAACAGTGAAGCACATCAAAAGCTGAAATGCTCGATTACTTCTGTAACACTGAGGTGGAAAGCTTGTCATCACAACGGGAGGATGCTGGTTCTGTTACGGTGGCTGTCAAACGCAGATCATGAAGAATAATGAAGAGACAGAAGAATTTGATATCTTAGCTGACTTCTGTCAACTTTTTTCATTCATCCTTTTCTTCAAATTACTCTCCTTTGGCAGTTCACAGATTTTTAAGGGCGATTTAAATCTTGTAGCACAAGTGATTAGAATATTTCTTCAGGGAGTACCCGAATAACAAACCTTCAAAATATCAGATCAAACCGTACCGTGGGTGGGGTTCAGGGTTTTCCATGAGGATCAAACCACCAGCTGGCTTGTTAATCTTCCTCAGTGAAATCCAAGCACATGCACGAGTACTGCAGGTCTACGAGCGCGCCCATGTGACCACTGATGCTCGAGTAATGTTGTCTCAATACAAGTAACGCTGTCAAAAAAATTTAGTTTCAACAATGCTCAATACGTTTTCTATGTTCTTCCTTATTAAACAAAGCAGAGACAAGCATAAGCATGTTTGTTACACATCATTAGGCGCTGCATCATCTTACATTACCGCTAATGCGCTGAGACAAATCTCCTTTATTCCAATGTCACCGATAAGCACCTTCTACGTCTTATCTTTACTCTGAACCAAAATCAAACATATGCCTCCAATCCCTTCTCATTAGGGTATCAAAGTCTTAACGAAGGCCGTTTATCTCCTCCCAACCAGATCCAGCTAATTGAATCCAGAGTAAGATTGCAATCTTGTAAGTAGCGAGTGTGTCAGTGGATTTACTCGGGCCTATTACCACGGTAACGCAGGAGGACGACTGAAGTTGCATCCTGGGGTTTGACTCTGTAGCACATCCCTGCTCGATATCCGCCTGATAACGTTCGCTTCCTGAGGCGAGCTGTGATCTCTCATCGCCATCAATCCGTGTCAGACAGGAAACCGAGCAGTTCAGTGACAGTTTCAACCGATTCTTTGCA
Source organism: Hirundichthys speculiger (assembly GCA_018398805.1). Taxonomy (NCBI): domain Eukaryota; kingdom Metazoa; phylum Chordata; class Actinopteri; order Beloniformes; family Exocoetidae; genus Hirundichthys; species Hirundichthys speculiger. The sequence goes on from JAGFBZ010000866.1 coordinate 252,003, forward strand.
TTTGAATAAAAAAAGAAAACCTGCTACCCTCCATCACATCATGGGCTCGCATGGAAAAACATAAGCTTTTTTTTGTAGCTGCTGTAGACCTCAAGAAGTTAGGCGAGTCACTTTAGACACAGCCATGTGACCTTTTGAAAAATTGGCCTGTTGTGTTGAGATGCGCCGTAAATGTTGAAGGTTTCTGATCCCAACAGGAAGTTCAGTCTGTTCTAGTTTAAATTAACTAACCGTGAAACTGGTGGATGTACACAAACATTCAATGCAAACTGAACCATGAAGGATAATTATTCCTGTGTTTATAGCTTTACTCTACTTAGACTTTTTGAAAACTCTTTTGGAAAGTCTTTTTTTCTCTGCAGTTGTTTTCAAGTCTCGACTAAATCTGAGATGCATTTTAGGATCGTTCTGATCGCACCAGTAACGGTTGGTCGGTTAAAGAGTCTGAATTGTTCAGGCGCAACAGAAACAACCTTGTAAATCAAGTGTTACGCCGCGTTGCCGGGGAAAGAATAAAATAAAAGGTTGGAAAAACGACACGACAACGACACGTTAACAACCAGTTAAGTGTTTTCTTCTTCCGACATCAGAAAAACTTCTGCAGGCATCAATAATCAATCGCTGTGCACCAGATTCGTCACAAACTTAATAAAGAAAATAAAACACAATTGAAGTTCCAGAAATAACTTATACAAATGAATTTTTATAAATGGTAAGTAAAATATTGTAAACAGAAAATGATATAAAATAAAGTATTTTTATATACAGTCATGGAAAAAATTATTAGACCACCCTTGTTTTCTTCAGTTTCTTGTTCATTTTAATGCCTGGTACAACTAAAGGTACATTTGTTTGGACAAACATAACGATAACCACAAAGATTGCTCATAAGAGTTTTATTTAAGAGCTGATATCTTACCATTTTCCATGGTTTTCTTGATTATAACCTAAATCACTTAAGTTTTTACATCAATAGCTATGGCGTTGTACTGCCAAAAACACTGCTTTTATGCATTCAGTGTTTTCTTTTCTGTCTGTTTTAGTCACATGATGACGTTTAGTGGTACCAGGTATTAAAATGAACAAGAAAGTGAAGAAGAAATGGTGGTCTAATCATTTTTTCCATGACTGTATAAGTGCCATTACTGTCTTCTATGGCTGCCAGGCAAAATTAGCTGAGCACAGAATAGATGATCAATCATCATTTTAACCTTTTCAACTCAAGAAACATGAAAACAATGAATTATTCTCTTTTAACTTACATTTTCTAATGAATTATTATATGAACATATGCAAATCATGAACAATCAGGTCTTATTATTATTATTGCTTATATCCTGTTTTGAACAACATGTTATCACATTCAGCATTATAATCATGACACAGTCTTGTTAATCACCTTTTTGCCATGAATTATTATTATTATTATTCTCAACCATTAACTCTTGGTTCAACTTAGCTGTGTTTTTTTTTATCATGTTCATTTTTATCACCATGACACAAGCAATGATTTTTGTCTGTCTTTCATTTTCCCCAACGGTTCCTTTTCTCATGAATTTTCAACAGTGTTAACTTTTGCTTCTCCCTGAAGGCTCTTGACCCTTCCTGCCTCTGTGTTGTGAGAAAACGTTGGCTTTTCTAGACTCAGACAATCATTGCAACACAGGAGCTCCTGCTGGTGGAGGCGATTCCCGCCTCGGTTTCATCCGCCGCTAGCATTAACAAGAGCTTAACTGTGAAAGTGCACGCTGGGAATGTTCTTAAGAGGAGGCGAAGCAGGATTGTGCTTTGCATTAGTAATTCTTTCACTTCTTTCCTTACAAAACTAATAACAAAATAATTATAATGCATTAAAAATCAGTTCAGTTTATTATTATCCAATCTATCCTAGAAGAAGAAAAAAAGAAGGAATTTTTAGTGCTTCATTCATTCACTGCAATCAACAGACTGAAACATCTAACTGACCTTGAGTTATAACACTTCAAACATGTCACCTTCATCAGCTGCCTTTGATATACTTCTTTATCACTGACTAAGTCCACTATGACTAAAGAACATTTTTCGACATAATTTATAAATGGACAAAGCTGCTGTTGTAGATAGTGCTGGGCAAAATGGAAAAAAAAATATATCACGATATGGACTATTTTATATCACGATAACGATATATATCACGATATACCATAATAAAATATGTTTTCAGTTATTCTCTGAAAAGTTTGACAAAAATTTCATTGCTTACTTTTCAACTTTATTTTGAAAGGACATTTAGCTGAACTGTCACAAACATACATTTTAGTGCAGCAAAAACAGGTAGGTACAGAGGAACAGTAGCTTTCACATTTTTTTAAAGTGCACAACAGTTTCTGAGAGGAAAAAGACATTTTTGCACTGAAGTTCAGCTATAAAAGATAAACACAAATTATTATTTTTCAACTTTGTGAAATCTGTAACCTTGTAGTGCAAAGTTTGCAAACCAATATAAAGTGTCTAAAGTGAACATCAGGGTTGAAGAGAACTCTGTTTAAGGCATTAACCATGAATAAAAGTGCAAACATAAAAGGCTACTTTGTAAAAGTAGATATGATTCTATCAAATTTATCGTTGCAGGTTATTTAATTACATATTTGCTGTAATAATTGATAAAATTAGGTTAGAAACGATAGAAACGATAGAAGAGAAATGGCACGATACACACTTTTATATCGTCCCCACGATATGTATCGTCATATTGCCCAGCACTAGCTGTAGATGTGTGAGAAGTCATGAGGTTGATTCCTTTATACATAAATCTACAAGACAGGATTATGTTGAGGCACAGAAGTGGTCAAAAATACCACTTCCAGTCTTTTTTGCTCTGCCAAAGAGAACAATAAAGCTCAACAAAGTAACCAACAAGTTAGCGGTGCCGTGAATGACATCCATCTGCTTTGGCGGAAGGACGAATGAAGTCTTCAATATTTCACTAACCAGGTCTTTGAAGAGGAAGAGATTCCTCACTGAAACAAGTCTGACCAGAAGGGGTTGAACTGTCTGATCTGATAAAACGAAGGTGAAACTGTTCCCTGTGTGCACGGTAAAAAAAAAAAAAGTGACTGAATGTCTTCCGATCAACAGTCAAGCATAGTGGTGGCAGCATCATTCTGTGGAAATTATGTTCCGCAACAGGAAATGGGAGCAGAGTCAAGACTGAAAGGATGATGAACGGGGAAAATATAAAGAAAAAGAGATACAAACTCTTCCAGGATGCTCAGTTTTATATTTCAAGTAGAAGACAACGTGAAACACGTCCCAATGTGTCAAAATCAAAGTCTGGGCCTGAACATAGAAGATCATCTCCGACCCAAACACTCAGCATCCAACCTGCTCGAGCTTCTGCAAAGGAGAACAATAATTTCCAAAAGAAAATCTATGCCAAGCTCCTAAAATCACCCGAAAAAGACAGAAGCTGCCATCGGTCTTAAAGGTGCTTTAACTAACATTGGCTGCGGTTACATGATGTTTTTTAATTCGGAATAATAATTAGGAATTAAATAATTCTGAATTAAACTATTTTCCTTCGAGTTTACATGGAAATAGTAATTCCGAATTAAGGTTTATATGGAAAACACGTTTGTTCGGCTTTATCCAACTCCGCTTTAGGTCTGGGGGTTGGGAAGGGTTCTGATTGGATGGGGGGGGCGGACGTCTTTACATCTACCGGAAGAAAACAAACTTAGCTAATTCGATTAGCAACAACATTTCACTTATTTTTGACCTGGGTGGCGTCTCTATCTGCTAAACCTCCTTCATTTAACCTGGCCGCTTTGAAAAGCTCACAATTTTTATGTTTCCTGCCATCTGTTCTTTTAATTATTTCCAGTTCCTCCAAGCTATTTATTAAATAAATCATCTCTGCTCTTGAACACCGTTTACTGCGTGCTGCCGGAATATAAGCGTCATCGCGACAGACGGGCAAGAGAACTAGCATGCGCAGAAAGACGGGAATTAATTTAAACAGGAATGAGTGTAAACATGACCGCGGAATTATTTAATTTGGAATTAAAATGGGAATAAACCAGCCACTTACTTCGGAATTAAGTTTAATTCGGAATTGACATTTTCATATGGAATTAAGTGTTTACATGGTAACTTTTATTCGGCTTTAACTTTAATTCTGAATTAAAGAGGAATTAAACTTCCCATGTAAACGCACCCACTAAGTGAAGAGTGTGAATACAAATGAAATATTGACATTTTCATTTTTTAACAAATTAACTCAGTATGTTGTATCTCCATTGTGGAGTACTGTGTGTAGACTGGTTTAAAACTAAAACATCAGATAAATACGGACGAGTTGAAAGTGTCTGTAGACTCTCAGCGTGCGCTGTTGCATTGTTTCTGCCACGAAGAGTCACCAGGTGCAAAACTATAAAGCCTGGACTGGTGATACGTAGAAAAGAAGAAGAAGAAAAAAAGCAGGCTGGTTTGCTCAGCGGTGAACTGGATACGAGGCTGTAAAACACATGAAAAGGCTGCAGCGTGGAGGTGATTTGAAATGAGTCAGGCGAAGCTGGAGAGCTTCCAAACAGGTGCTGCTGGGCTGCAGTTGGCTGCATGAGGCAGACAGTGTGTGTGTGTGTGCGTGTGTGTGTGCGTGTGTGTGTGTGTGTGTGTGGACTGGAAAGAGACTTTTATGCTTATTGTATTATCTTATCCTCTTGTGAAGCAGTCCTTCCTGATCTGCAGCTTCCTGCGTAGGGAACAGGGATAGAGCAGAGTTTTTATAGATAATGTCGTCTAGTCAAATAGATTGTTTGTTTGGACGTGTATAAAAGTTAAGAAAACAAAAAAATTGAAGAAGTCGAGGAGCTTGAGCATTTCTGTAATTTTGGCAAGAGGAAGTGTGAGCGCTACTGCTATTATCAATACGAGAAAAAAAACAGAAACATTGAATTATCTGGTATTTCTTGTATTTTAGCACATTTACTCTAAGATTATACTTTGTGTTTTTTCTCTTCAACCCTTGAAGTCCGTATGTGTTTTTTCAGCTGTTACAGTGATGGAAAGGGCAAAGACATGCATCAAGTGTTACCATCTGGAGACGAAATGGGGGGGCAAATACATGCCTTGACACCTTTGAGTTTTTTCTCTTTTTTTTCTCCTTATTTTAAGGATTGTGTGATAAAAGTAGAAATTACATCAGTGTGAATTGTTTCTGTAGAGCAGAATAAACTGAAAACTTGGCATCTTGCAGACTGTACTAGAAAAACATTAGAGTTTAGAGGTAATCGCCAATACGAACATGATGAAAGTTTCTTTTTCTCAACCCCAAGCAATGTTCACCCAGCAAGAAGACACGCCAAGAGCGCTGATGCTAATGCTAACGCTAATTAGCTCAGGCTTAGGTTCAGGCATTTACAGACGATTCCCACATCGCAGCCAGGTCCTGCTCTTCCTCTTAAAGTGGAGTTTTTTCTTGCCTCTGTTTGGCTTAAAGGTTTTTTTCTTCCTTTCCATTATCATTGATTGGATTTAATATTATAATTTTAGTTAATGATATTTGCTCGGGGGTCATGATCTGGGTCTCTGTAAAGCGCCTAGAGACAATTGTCATCGTAACAGACGCTATATAAATAAAATTGAATTGAATTGAATCGCAGACTGTTAGCTCGCTTAGCTTTATATTAACGCAATATGAAGTTTAAGCATAAAACTACAGCTTCGAGGCTTTTAAATAGTTGATCAGAAACAGAAATTTCACATACACATGTATGGAAAAAATATATTTTTAATCAAATTTAAACTTAAATTTCCTCGTACTTAAGTTATAATGTAACAAAAAAGTATTTAATATAAAATTCTTTAAAATAAAAATGAAACACAAATGCACACGTGCATCACTCCATTAATTCAAAATGGAACAAAAAATACTTTCTTTATTAAAAATCAAACTCGTTTTCTGGTAGTTTTCTATTGTTACCTTTCACTTCATAGAGCTCCTTTTGCTTGTGACCTGAATTTCCGCAAAAAGGATGAATAATAAAATATATATCCAGATCACCTAATTTATGCTACTCCCTCCTTAATCTGACTTTCTGACCCTGTAAACGGACTCCCTGCTCAGTTTCTGACCGTTTCTCTACCTGACACACCTGCACCCTCCCCTCCATCACCTTCGTCCTCCGTCAGCATCCACTACAGGTTTTCTCAGTTTTCCTTTGTATTTCACTTTATTCTTGAGTGGCATTTTGTCCACGTGCACTGCCGACAGCGCGGTTCTCCTGCATGGATGAGCTGCTGCAATTACGTTATCAAACAGATTGATAACGTAATTGTACCAGCCAAGTATCACTTCGACGTATGGACCAATGAGACGCTGTTTCTGCCTGGTCTGGGTCTGAAGGGAAGCCCTCAGTGTGAGTGACAGCGTCCCGCTGGGTCCTAGTGCTTGATGGCTTTAGTTTCATATAATGTGCTATTTATTTTGAACAGGGGGACAAAATGTGCCTTTTGGAAAAAGTGGGGGGTCCCCCCCCCCCCCCCCCCCCCCCAAAAAAAAAAAAACAAAAAAAAAAACTACGTCCATGACCAGATGGTCCACAGAAATGTAAAGAGACAGTCGGTGAGAAATTCAGTCAAACTCCATCCAAGTAGCAGATCAACTGACAAAATAAAAAATAAAAAAATAAATAAAAACACCAAACTAAATCATGTTGTTTCACTATACACCTGCAGAAACACCAGCGCATCAAAATGTTCCACTTCAGGCATCGCTGCAGTTCATTAGGTTAGAGTGACCATCCATCCATCCATCCATCCATCCATCCATCCATCCATCCATCCATCCATCCATCCATCCATTATCTATTATCTATACCCGCTTCATCCTCCGGAGGGTCACGGGGGTTAGAGTGACAAAATAAATCAAAATAAAAAAATCACCAGGTTGACAGCTAATAATTCATGGATGTTGAACGTAACACCAGCATATTCAGGAACACAGAACAGCGGTACCTCTAATTACCAAATTAATTGGTTCTGGAAGTAGTTTGGTAACCTGAAACTTTCGTAAGTAGAGACGTCTTTTCCATGTAAATGCTGTAATCCGTTCCAAGCCCCCCAAAATTTGAACATAATTTTTTTATAAATTATAATATTTGCATGAAATGACATAAAAATCTGTAAGAAATACATGTTAGATCTAGAAAAGCACTCAGAGAGCTCAGACCTCCACCGAGCACGACAATTATCGAAAATTTTGAAAGTGATCCCGAATCCAGGATTTCTTCCGGATCAGAACCAAAATGAAATCAGTTCTTCCTTTTCACATTTCTGACAACTCCTGAAAATTTGAAAAAATCCATCCATAACTTTTTGAGTTATCTTGAACACAGACAGACAGCTAAACGCAGACAAAAACATAACCTCCCTCCTTATTCGTTTACCTGGTTGCTGGGTTACGCTCATACAGACAAGGGGCCCTCCTAGCCAATGGGATGCCAGGCGGATGCTAAGCGATAGCCAATGGGATGCCAGGAAGATGCTTAGCGATAGCTAATGGGATGCCATGAAGATGCTAAGCGATAGCCAATGGGATGCCAGGAAGATGCTTAGCGATAGCCAATGGGATGCCAGGAAGATGCTAAGCGATAGCCAATGGGATGCCAGGAAGATGCTAAGCGATAGCCAATGGGATGCCAGGAAGATGCTAAGCGATAGCTAATGGGATGCCAGGAAGATGCTAAGCGATGGCTAATGGGATGCCAGGAAGATGCTAAGCGATAGCTAATGGGATGCCAGGAAGATGCTAAGCGATAGCCAATGGGATGCCAGGAAGATGTTAAGCGATAGCCAATGGGATGCAGGGAAGATGCTAAGCGATAGCTAATGGGATGCCAGGAAGATGCTAAGCGATAGCCAATGGGATGCCAGGAAGATGCTAAGCGATAGCTAATGATATGCCAGGAAGATGCTAAGCGATAGCCAATGGCAAAGCAGCTCGGACGCACCGCTTTCAAACCGAGATAGAGAGCCCATAAGTATATTTAAGTTCGGTAAACTCTGGAAGCTGCAAGTAGCAGCGCTACTGGATTTTTGCCTTTCGTATCCTGAAATTTCTTTGGTAACAAGAGGCAATATTTTCCTCTTGAGGTGTTTCGTAACCTGAAAATTTCGTATGTAGAGACGTTCGTAAGTAGAAGCACCGCTGTATCTGCTTCCTGTATCTACGTTCGTTCCCACGGTTAACATATGAACCAAGACGCAGGGAAGACATTTTTGTGTGGTTTGAAGAAACACGTCTCAGTACGGTTGGATTTGTATCTCTGCGTAAAGAAACCAAGCCAACAGGAGTCGCTACGAGTTTACAAACTCTTTAAGTGACTCATAAGAGAGCAATGAACTACACGAAGGACGTGAAGTCACCTTCAACTTCTCATCTGATCTTTTAACAAACATTTAATTTCCGGTTTACATTTTTTCAATTACATCTTAAAAGAATGGAAGAGCCTTAACACGTTTAAACGGGTTAATTATTGTCAGAAGAGCGCAGGCGGGAGTCGGTGGAACCCGAGCCGACCGCTGACGGAGGCTTCAGAGGCTCGGAGGTAAATGTCAACATCACACACACAAACTCATGTACACTCAGACTTACACATGTAATAAACACAAACGTTACACTGTCCTCTGAGGTTAACCAGAGGTCTTCTGCACACGCACACACCAACAATAACTCCAAGCACTTGGATTGTCGTTGAGGCGTAACTCATTCGGTCTGCTCGCACACACCGACACAAAGGCACGATAAATCCAAGTGTCGTGGTTGTCCAGGTGGAATATCTTATTTCACCTGTTAGCACATACACAGCCTCCGCTGCTCTGTTTGCATTTGTTGCATATCTCATTTCATCCGCGCACACGTGCACGTCGGTCTGTCTCGAGAGTGTGTAGTTGTATTTCATCCGTCGGCACGCAGACTTTCAGATACACCTCCAGACGTTTCAGAAAATGACAGAAAGTCGTTTTTTTACAGTTTGGGGTTTGGGAATGGCAGCCTGGAAACTCATCACTGCATCCTAGCGTGTCTTCAGACAGATACTGGAAAGCTACGCTGCAGATTCTGTCAGAACAGGCAGAGAACGAAGGAACGAACCATGACTGCGACAAGACACCGTACACACAGATGATGGCAGCAAGTCGTGCAAGTTTGAAGCATCTTGAAGCATTCAGGCTTTTCTTTTTTTAATGGAAGCACAACAGCTACTAGGGCTGGGCGATTTTATCGATTCGGCGATATATATTGATATTTTATTTCCCAGAGAGTATCGATATTTCAGCCGCGGGTATCGATATTCTAAGCTCCCTTCAAAACCCCCGTGTCTCACACGGGTGCTCTTCCTGCAAAGTGCCATTTAGTCCTCCAGCCGCTAGTGTCGCTGTAGAGCGTCTCTAACAGGTTATCCAGAAGCTTCTTTCTCTTCCAGCTAGAGCTGAGCCAGTCAGGAGGATGGCGGCGAGTATAAACGCAGCACCTGCGTGCTTAAAAGCAGATGTGTGGGAGCAGTTCGGGTTGAAAAAGAAAAAGGAAAGCGAAGATTTAGACAAAAGTATGGTGGTTTGCAAGCTGTGTCACACAAACGTAAAGTACTCTGGAAATACCACCAACTTGCGAGGCGAGCCCACCTGAAACGTCACCACCCGGACAAGCTAATGCTAACTGAGAGCTAGCCAAACTTTATTAGTCAGGATTTGAGACCGTATTCAGTGGTGGGCTGTGTTTACTCTCGCGGCAACGTGTCGCAGTTATCTTGTCCCCGGTATGCCGCAGTTATTTTTGATATACGTTAATGTTGAAGCGCGTCTGCGCTGTTATTCAACGCCACAACGGAGAGCGACAATCACCAACTAGCTAAACTTACTAAACGTATCTCTTGTGTTTTTCCACTTCCTCACCGTCTCGTCCGTATCCAGACCCACATTCATCGCTATCTCCCTCCATGAATTACTAGAATATGTGATGTCTTTGTAGTTTCAGAACCAGAATCGTACAGATGTGGGTACTTCCTCATTTCTTCGATGATGCGGATGTAGAATTGACCAATCAGAGGCCTCCTTTCTCTCCTCTCTGCGTCGCTGTCTGCGGTCACCTACCTTTCAGTTCAGTTAATTCAAACAAATTGGAACACTCACAAGATGTCACCAAAATCACTTTGTCCTGTTAAAATCTTTCGGAAAATGATGTAAATGTATTGTTAGAAAAATATCGATATAATATCGTATCGTGAGCCAGATGTATCGTATCGTATCGTGAGATTAGTGTATCGCTACAGCCCTAACAGCTAGGATGACGGTGTCGTTATTACCAGTGTTGTCTCCCAGTTTAAATCCCAGCTGTGTGGAGTTTACCTGTTGTACCTGTGTGGATATTATCTGAGTAGTTTAGCTTCCTCCCCAGTCAAAAAGCGAACATTTTAGATTCATTAGTGATTATAAACGGCGTGTAGGTGTGCGTGGTAATTTTTCTATGCTTGTCTCTGCGACGGACTGGTCCAGGACGTCTCGCCTGATGACAGCCACCAACCCTTGACCATTCCTTTTCCTTATCACATCTTCCGTACCTGCATGATCCTGGGACGGATCATTCCAGAGAATCTACGCCAGCTGTCACCTGTTAAGGTGTTTATCACAAAAAAAATGAGGTTTGACTTGAAAAAAAAAGTGAACATGAAACACTTCCAGTTTTATCTGAGTTCCCTGAGATTCCAGACAGATCTCAGCTGGCTAGACACGGTCGTCCTGACGGGGAAGTTGTTCCTGCAGCTTCCTGCTGGGACGGCTCTCCAACTTGCAACATCAAAGCAGAATCAAGCTCCTACGTCGCCCCGAGGAAAGCCACAAAAGGAAACACACCAACTTCCAGACACACAAACGTTTAGATACAGACTGATACTGCGATGCACACACAGCCAGCATTATGTTGCCAGCGTATCTTTATTGTTCAGTGGTGCTGGTAGCAGATAAAAGCAGTGGGAGCCATGCTCCTTTTCACGAGATGATGGAGCAGGACTATCAGCAGAAATGAGCTGAAAATGTCCACGGCACAGTTTCTGGGCTTCACAGCTTCGCTTTGCAAGAAAGATCGTTTAGAAACGTGGTCAAATGTGTCTGGAATAAGCAACACTTTCACTGCGCAGCTCAGCAGGGATGATTGATGGGGAATAAACACACAAAAACAGAAGTTCTTCTAAATGCTTTAAAAAGAATCAACGTCCCTCTGACATTTAAAATACTAAATGTTGCATTGGAAGCAGCTGAAAGTACAAACTAAGAGTACAAACACCTCCATAATTATAGAGAGCTTAAAACCACAATGTAAAGTAATAGAAAAGAGAGAGCCAAAAGCAGAATAAAGTAGGGGTGCACGATAACTATCGGGCCGATAACAGGAAATTATGACGTCATCCCGATAAGTCCGATATCACGACGAATAGCCCCGATAACATTTATATTTCTGTCAACACAGCAGTGTCTCGCTCCCTCTGAGCCTTGATGACCGGCAGTGAATGTTATGTTCAAGTGACGTCGGCATAATCAGAAAAACGATTACTCAATAAGGAAAATCAAGAATACCCCCTCATGCCAGAAAACATCTCGTTAACTCGGTCATAATTTTAGTAGTTGATGACTTTAATTGATATTCGCAGTATTTTCCCACATGTGACACATAAAAAAAGAAAAAATAGAAAAGGCTGAAATAAAGACTAGCAAACGAGGAAACGTCGGAATTTACGTTACACCTTGAATGCAGCCTGCAGCACAGCGCTGATCACAACAAACATGGCGGCGTGGAACTTCGTTAAAGTTTCAGAAGAAGATAGTTTGGTGGTTATTTGTGACGAATCCTCCGAGTGAATTCTACGAGGAGGGAAGCACAAGCTTTAATACGTAAAACCTGATCAGCCACCTACGACATAACAATCGCTTCCATGGAGTTTTGAAATCGCGCTAACGGAAGCTAATGGAAGCTAATGCTAACATGCGCAAGCCAGCAGCAGTCTCTCCTCTCCCTCATTCCTCTCATCTAAAGCTTCCATGAGATTAAAAAATAAAAACTACTGAACCTCATTTACTTTAATTAAAGGTATTATTTTAAATGGAACCACAAACCAAAATCCTTTAAATGTTAATCTTTTTCAGTTAGTAATTCTGATGCAGGTATTTCCATCAGTTCAAGGAGCCTTTATTTTTATATCAGTCAGTAATGAACCTATTTAAGTTAATGTGAGATGTGGAATATGGAAAAAATATAATCTGTTCATTTAAGAAGTCAAAACTATTTTTGATTTTGTTCATAGTATTGATGTAATGATCTTAGGTATATGTGTGTGTTATCGGTTATCGGTATCGGTTTTAAAAAACAGTTATGGTGCATTCCTAGAATAAAGCACAGAACTGATAATGAAGAATGCAGTTTTACTTTCTATGATCATTTCAGAACTGATATTATTTAGAAGAAGGAAAACAAAGAGGAGAAACAAGCTCAATTATGCATTTTTCTCATTGGGACGATTCAGAGATTATTGTATCTTCTACCAGTAATCACGACTTGTTCATGAAGAAAACTGGGTTAAAAAATAACAGTACCAGTTGGATAGTTTTTTTTTCTGTTTCCAAATGAGATACATATTTGTATTAATTGTAGCTTCTTTTATCTGCTACGTCATTGTCCAGTGGGAACCTCAAACATTCAGATGAGCTCAACTATCAAGGTAACAACTGAAAATGTCTCCACACAGCTAACGTTAGCACAAAGTTCAACTAGGTTGAGACTCAGTAGCATTTTACAGTTTTCATTTCGACAAAAGAAACATTTGTTTCCAACCGAGGTCATCGTGTGACTGGTTGATTTTCTTTCCTCATCTGACTATATTTTCCAGCGACGTTGCTTTGAGGAGCAGTTACAGCCGGCGCACACCCTCATTTTCCCTGTAGACGTTTGCTCGTTTCATTTCCACGTAAAACCATAAACATAATATAGAATTATGTATGTGTGAGTAATGTTTTACTCAGCTTGCTATTTATTCTCCATCTGTCGAGTTCTGTCACTTGGTTTTGTTTTGTTGGAGCTCATCTACAAAACTAAAGTCCCTCATAGAGAGCTGAACTCAACTGTGAAGGGTATCGGTCCTCGTCTAAAAGAAACGTTAAAAGTTGATTTCTGTCCATGCTAAATAACCGCTAACTGGTAATCAAAGTTCTCTCCATATTCCCACAATAAAAACTGACCGCTGAAACAATTATGAGTGTGTCTAAATTAGCCCCGCTGCACCCTCCTCAAAAATGCAATCCATCAAGAAATGTTAGCGGGAGCTGTGGTCTGCATTTCCTCACTGCTAATGAAATGCCAGGATACATTTTGAAACAACTCCAAATACTTAAGAGAAGTACTGCGAAAGGCTATAAAGTAGAGGTCACGTTATTTTATGCAATCTCAATATATTCCTACTGAAATAATTCAAACTGATCCTTTTGTCTCTGTCTTATTATTCATGCCAGTGGAAAACTCCGTCTACACGTCACAACAGCCTTCATGGTCCCAGAACATATGAATTCATGCCACATGCTTTATGAAATGGGCTCTATTAGTCACTGTTGTTGTTTATTATGCTGCTATGAAACTGTTTCCAAGTAAATGCTATGTGAAATGTGCTTCTGGCTGCGCTGGCAAAGTCCCTTAAGGTGCCATTATTCTAAACTCAGCTAAAGACTCGCATAATGAGAATGAAAGTAGTGTCACAAAGCATGCTGGGATGTCCCTGACGAAGACTCAGGGAAGGTGCTACTGAGTGAGCAAGCCGTGGTTCAAGATCTCAAAAAGCATGTCAGATCTTACTGTAAACACCACATTGAACTTCTCTGGATTCCTGGACTCGTGCTTAGAAATCCAGATTCTGTGTGGCATCTATTCTAATGGTTCTAATGGTTCTGATGGTTCTGATTAGGATCATGTGATCATATGAGTATGTGAATGTCCCTTTGGGATGAATAATAACTATCTATCTGTCTTTCTGTCTATTTATCTATCTATGATCACACCTTATCTATAAAATATAATATATATCATTCTAATTAGTGCTGGGCGATATGACGATACATATCGTGGGGACGATATAAAAGTGTGTATCGTGCCATTTCTCTTCTATCGTTTCTATCGTTTCTAACCTAATTTTATCAATTATTACAGCAAATATGTAATTAAATAACCTGCAACGATAAATTTGATAGAAACATATCTACTTCTACAAAGTAGCCTTTTATGTTTGCACTTTTATTCATGGTTAATGCCTTAAACAGAGTTCTCTTCAACCCTGATGTTTACTTTAGACACTTTATATTGGTTTGCAAACTTTGTACTACAAGGTTACAGATTTCAGAAAGTTGAAAAATAATTTGTGTTTATTTTTTATAGCTGAACTTCAGTGCAAAAATGTGTTTTTCCTCTCAGAAACTGTTGTGCACTTTAAAAAAAATGTGAAAGCTACTGTACCTCTGTACCTACCTGTTTTTGCTGCACTAAAATGTATGTTTGTGACAGTTCAGCTAAATGTCCTTTCAAAATAAAGTTGAAAAGTAAGCAATGAAATTTTTGTCAAACTTTTCAGAGAATAACTGAAAACAAACTTTATTATGGTATATCGTGATATATATCGTTATCGTGATATAAAATAGTCCATATATGATTTTTTTCCATATCGCCCAGCACTAATTCTAATGTATTTTAACCTCTTTTGTTCCATCTGTGAATTGAGAAATAGACCTGTATGTTATTAAATGAAGACAGCAGACACTGCATGTAAGATGTGTGCAACATATATTAAACATATCTGTTGTAATGTAACTTGCCAAAATCCAAAGATTTAATGTGGGCAGGCTGTTTAAAAAGGTATTGTAATTTTAGTGAGGTGAAACTAAAATGTTAAATCAAGTCTGGAATATGTGCTTTGAATGTGGATAAATAGTTTGATTTAAAATCTTAAATCATATAGTAAACAGTTATGTTATTAATATTTGTCCAACATTATGGAGGACATCTATCGACAGAATTAATCTCCTGCTTCCTTTGGCAAAAATCCCATCAAACTCAGCCGTATTAGTGATACTTGTTATAGATTTCTCAAAGGAACAAATAAATCAGTCACCATTTCTGGATTAAAGAGCATCAGATCTCACAAATAGAATAAAGGCTAAGTGTGTTTCTGATCTGAACTGAGGGTGGTCTAGCTGTCAAAAACAGCAGAGAAGTTTGTCCTTTTTCACTAATCAGTTCACTGATCATAAAATCTGTTTAATATAATCTTTTCTACGTAAGCGATCACTTAAAACAGGCTGGAGTAGTTTAAATTTGGGGTTTTTGATAAGTACTTCATCTCAGTGCTCTAAAAAGCAGTGGAATGGTCCTTTAGCCTTCTGTCGAATCAGAAGCTAACTTCAGTGATGTAGAAGGAACTGTCACATGATGCTGAAAACACCTCAAACAAACAATACTTCCTAATTCTAATGATGTATATAGACATATATACATAAGCTTCGTTATCTGCTGCACAGCAATCTCTCCCGCTGCCACCCCCCCCCCCCCACCTCCAAATAAGACTGTTAAAACCTATTTCCAACTGTGCATTTTCAGTGTTCCAAGTGGTCATAATAATGAAAGACGTCCTACGTTATTGAAATCAGCCTCCATCAGCTGACCCTGACCTCGTCAGTGCACGGAGTACACTGCAAAAATTAATGGTCTTAATATAAGAAATAAATACTTGGTTTGAGCAGATACAGACTAAAAGTAAGTGAAATAATCTGCCAGTGCAGTGAGATAATCACACTTAGTAAGATTTCTTGAAATAAGAAAAAAATATATCAAAACAAGACTAGTAATCTTACACATTCTGTGCTTGCATAGTAAAATTACTCTCAAAACAAGATCAAAAAGACTTTTTAGCTAGATACAAGATTGGAACACTTGGTTAGATTGTTAATTTTTGCAGTGTAACCACCAGCAAGTTTTCTTTCTGATTGAGTATTTAATTAGAAAAAGCCTGTAGTTCTGTGTTTTTGCATATCTGGATGAATAAAATAAGGTGATATTCTTGTGATTTCCCGGAACAAAAACAGCTGTTTGGAGTCTGGATGTTGTTGATGCAGGCCAGAAGAAACTGACCCATCAGCACTGGTGCTGCACTTTATAATTAAATGTTCTGTCTCTTCATGTTTGGGACTCTTCAACTGTTAATTGCTGAGCAGCAGAAAGGACTTGGTGGAGCGTAAAAGTCTCAAAGGCACTTCTCCAGACGAAGTAAGACTCTTTCATTTAAATTCTTCAGCGTTAGCAGCGAGCTAACGGGACCAGCTTTGCCAAGTGAATGTGTAATGTTGGATATATTATGGAAACTTATGGAGGACGGAGGTCAATCAGACGTACAATAGGTAGAGAAATGGAAAAATATATGCCCTGTTGACTGTATGCCAGTGACAAAAAAAGGGATAAGATGCCAGCTTCTTACTGCCTCGGGGGGAGCAGGACTTATCATAGTCTGCAAAATATAGTGATATGGGAAAATGTTCAGTCAGCTTCACTGACCAAGCCTCCGTGCAATTTTCCAGTGAGGAATTTACTGAGAATCCTGTGTAGTCCTTGACGTAAGAGGGGCATAATTCCACATGTCACCAAGAATCAATAAATATGTTCAAATATTTAAACAGATTTCCCCTAATTACAGCCCTGCTGACCTCTGCATGTGATGCCGCCTCCGGGCCGACCACTTCAGGCTCGTGTTGAAACAACCGCAGATGTAATTCTTCACCTTAACCCTCCGGGTTTTGCCAAGAACTGCATTATATGGTGTACCACTTGACATGGATGGCAGTGCACAACAGTTCAGTCGCCACCTCCAAGGCAAACATACTTCCACCCAGTGCGGCTAACGCTGCAGCCCAAAACATTAGCTGAAGTGTCTAATGCTGAGGACAGACAGAGTGCAGCCACTAAGTAAGTTGGCTTCTGTCTCAGCTCAGTGTTGGGGCTTGGCAGCTTTCAGGACAGCAGTGGAAAATGTACCCATAATTCCCTTCTAATGTTCCCCCCAAACTCTTGATGCATCAACTTTCTGCTGACAAAATGGCTCATTTAAGCCAAAGTGGCCTGCTCTCCTCTTACCACCTTATCACCTGATGGTGACAACAACTGCGAAAATATGGTCAAAAACCCAGGGCTTAGTTTCACCA
Organism: Hirundichthys speculiger; assembly: GCA_018398805.1. NCBI lineage: Eukaryota > Metazoa > Chordata > Actinopteri > Beloniformes > Exocoetidae > Hirundichthys > Hirundichthys speculiger. The sequence continues at coordinate 269,262 of JAGFBZ010000866.1, forward strand.
TAAAAAAAAACTGTTTGCTGAGCAGAGCGATTCTGTTGTGGTCGATTATAGACTAACCTCTATAACGGTCTATAACGGACCACAATGGAAAAGCCCTCCTCGCTGTTAGAGATGGATCATTTTTAAAACTTTAAATGGAACATTTGTACTTTAACTACAGGAGGGAAGATGAAGAGGGGAGAGTTTCGTATCTGGATGGAGGCATGACGGAGAGCCGGGGCTAAACTCTCTGACATTATAACCTCTTTACGCTGCCGTTTCCAGGAGCAACTGCTGCACTGATATTTAGTCATGTTTTGTATGTCAGTGATTCTAAGGTGGGCCAGTGTTCCACCTGAGAGGAAGTGACAGAGAGGGACAACGGAGTCATAAGCTATATGTGCAAAAGTGGAAAAAAAAAAAAATCACTCATCCAAACAATGCTGCTGTTACTCATCTATTTCTGGTTCTGAGCTGCCTCCATTGGCTCTAAGTGACTTATCTAAGGGGAACAGAGACACTCGGGGATGAGTTCTGTAGAAATTTGACGTAACCACTAGGGCTGGGCGATTTTATCGATTCTGTGATATATATCGATATTTTATTTCCCAGAGAGTATCGATATTTCAGCCGCGGGTATCGATATTCTAAGCTCCCTTCAAAACCCCCGTGTCCCGCACGGGTGCTCTTCCTGCAAAGTGCCATTAAGTCCTCCAGCCACTAGTGTCGTAAAACTCGTTACCTTCGCGTCCACATTTTAGCCAGAAAATCATACCGGGACTTTATGAAAAAATAAAATGATTTGTTTTTAAAGAAACAGTCTGAGCCTTATTTATGTTATTTAATCTGAGCAACAACTTGAAACTGTTCAGTGTTGCAACTGTTCAATTTTGCACATCAGATGGATATTTTCTTTAAGAAAAAGTCTGAGCCAATGTTATTTTTATTTTGTTTTTCAAAATATCTACATTTCAGAATATTCTATTTATATTTTTGAGCAAAATTCTAGCTTTGTATAGTCTAATGTTCCTATTGTTAAAAAGCACGAAAGTGTGTAATAAACAACTAGCACATTTATATTTTGCATTTTGTTTTCTTACTGTACCGAAAATGAACCGAACCGTGACCTCAAAACCGAGGTACGTACCGAACCGAGAGTTTTGTGGACCGTTACACCCCTGGTCACAGTGCAGATGTGGATCTGGGAATCATGGGAATCATGACCCCTGGATGCTTTTGATTTGCTCTGTTACAGCTTATTCTGCAATAAAGACCAGTTTAGTTGGCATCAGCACACTGATGCACAACCACAGCACCGACTAAAGGCATCACCGAACTGAAAAGAAAGCGGCCTTTGTTATTGATCCTCTCACACGACATGCTAACCTCATGGGTGACCAGACGCTCCGGCCAAGAGGCAAATCATAATGTTCCACGTGCAGCCTGAACCTTCATGCGCCGTCCTCGCTCTGTTTCCCAATATTTCCTGCCTGCCTCTCCTGCTCCTATCAAATAGAGGCAAAATGCCAAAAATATAATAGTAACCGTGTGCTAAAAAAAAAAAAAAAAAAGGCAGCAAGACTGCAACATCTGGATGAAGCAGCACTGTAAAAGAAATTTAAGCGTAGGAATGCAGGAATATAGAGCACATTCGCTCTTACTTAACACTTTTCTGAGTTTACAGAAGAAGCTGAAATATATAAAGGAGGTTTTTGCCAGTGCTGGCGTTCTCAAAGTTTGATTACACAACCCGGAGTTATTATAAAAGCTCAAACATATTTGAACCATGTGTACAAAAAAAGCTGTTATCACGTTGGTGTTGAGCACTGTAAGCTGTAAAAATGTCTACATGCTGCTCAGCCAAAGGCAAAGAAACCCTCCCAAAATGGGGGTGAAGTGCGCTGGTAAAAAAAAAAAAAAAAAAAAAAAAAAAAAAGAGTAAACAACTCTGCTCTTAAAGAGTTACAGCCGAGCTTTCAGCGTCGAGAGCTGCACTGGAACGGAGACCTGGGAAAACGAGAATCACGCACGTGCATCTGCGCGCACGCACACACAGATACACACACATTTGCCTTTCTCACAAATATAAAATACACTCAAGGTGTTCACACACACACACAAATGCAAATGTCTCTGATTTACGCACATACAAGCCCGTACAGAACACGTACTGCATATATAATCAGTAATTGGTAGCTCGGAGTAAATAAAGGTAAAAGCTGCTGTTCAAAAATAATTTACAAGGAGGAAAACCTCCACCTAACACAAGGTTAAACTTCTGCGCTGCTTTAAAAACAACCGTAGAGTGTTTTCTTCAGGCTACGTACACTGCAAAAACTCAAAATCTTACCAAGTGTATTTTTCTCATTTCTAGTCAAAAATATCTCATCACACTTAATATAAGACAAAATCACCTAAAGAGTAACATTTCAGTGAGATATAGGAGCTTGTTTTTAGACTTTTTTAGACTGAATTAAGCAAATTTTCACTTGTTCCATTGGCAGATTTTTTTGCTTATTACAGGCAAAAAATATCTTGTATTAAGTCTGTTTTAACTGCCAATGGAACAAGTGAAAATTTGCTTAATTCAGTCTAAAAAAGTCTAAAAACAAGCTCCTATATCTCACTGAAATGTTACTCTTTAGGTGATTTTGTCTTATATTAAGTGTGATGAGATATTTTTGACTAGAAATGAGAAAAATTACACTTGGTAAGATTTTGAGTTTTTGCAGTGTAGGAACTCGACTGATGCACAACACGGACTACGTGCCAGAAATGATCTTTTAATTTTGTAGCAGGTACCGTGTAACTGTCCTCTTTAACAGTCCAGTTTGAATCGGATAAAATCAAACTGTCAGGAACAATTTAATCAATCTTGCTTACAATCCCAGCAACCTTCCTGCTGAAGGAGAGAGGAAGAGGAAGACTAACCGCTGATCAAGAGATCACTCATCAAGTAGAGCTTTGTTGGATTCAGCTTTACCAGGAAAACATTTTATGGCAGAATAAAAACTATACTTCAGGTATTTTGGTACACAGAATGAAGGTGTTCCTCCCAGAACCACAAAGATACAGAGACAAATATAAACATGTAGTAGTCTTACCCAGCGCATCTGAGAGTTACTGACCATCAACTGTGTTTATAACCAACATGATGCTCATATTCCCAGTGAAATGTTTACATATTAAACCAGTGAAGAGTTCTGAACGGCCAGAAATGGGCCGTGACCACATTTCATCTGCCAGCCTGCAGGGGGGGGGGGGCTGGTTAAGAAAGACATTTCATCTTTCCCACACTTTTATTAGTGTCAGTCCGACAGCGACTTCCTCTCTCACTTTCCACTTCTGTGGTTGGAGCTATTGTATAACACGTAGTGTGTACATGTACACACATGTACACACATGTACACGTAGTGTGTACATGTGTACTTTGGCCTGAGCTCGGGGATCTGCACCCCCTAAACGGAGTAACTGAAGCCAGCTCTAGACTGATGACTCGTCTCAAGATCATGGAAATTAATATCAGTCGGCTCTGATCCGACTGAAGAAAAGGAGGAGAGGGCACCATTTTCTCTTTATTCTTCCAAAACCTTTTACACATTCATATAAGGCCTCTTGTGTGTGGACAGACGGATGGACCGGACTGGATGGCAGTGGGTAAAATCTAAGTTGGCGCCAGCAAATGTTTCCTGAGAAGTGCCAAAAAAACTTGAGAGCACATAAAACCCTTTTGGAAGATCATGTAAAGACGATTTCAGTCACGTCACCTCTTCTCCTCCTCCATTTCAGATTTTGATCCGTAATGAGGTTACATCTTTTATTCATAGTAACTTGGACATCCTTACATGAAGGTCCTGGTGAACACAAGCCCCACCCCCCAAAGCCATGACATCAGTCTAACATACCTCCGCCTTCAATTCACTTTCTCTCCTTCTTTTATGTTCTCAAAGTCTTTAAAAACATATAGTTTTAAACCAGCTGGAACCTACACGGAAATATCTTTTTCCTGAAGTTATGGCGTATTACAGCGTCTGTAACACTACAGCTACTATTCCTTCCCACCTCTTATGATTTATTTCCTTTTCCCAACATCATCAAGCCAATATCTTTCTGTATCTTACCTTAAGTTACTTCCTTCAAAAAGTGCGATAGACATGAAATGTATAAACCTGAACTAATCTACTGCTTCTTATGACTTTACTCTTTTCTTTGACTAAATGAAAAAAAAAGAAAAAAATGGGTGGAATGACTTCTTTTCGCTTGTACTGTGCGTAAATGTTCTTCTGTTAAAGTAACTCGCATTAAAGCAATCCGGAGCAACGTTTCTATTTTGAGATTTTTAGCGCCCCCTACTGGCATCTGAGTGAAGTAGTTTTTACCACAGTCACCATTCTACACGTGCGTATGTTTGTTTTAAGACAACTGAAACAATAATTTATGATAATAAAGTTATTTTTACTCTACTGACATGACATATCGAGTCTCCAAAATCCACTTTTACATGTAGGCAAACTGTTTCAACTGTTTCAAACGTTTCATTAAATCTGCGATAACTAACTAAAATACTAGATGTCCTGCTGGTTATGTCAGCTTTATGTTAATTTCATTTATCAGATACACCAGTAGTGTCTCAGTTATCCAGGTGGGAGTCAGAGTCACAGCACAGGTAAAGGGATCAGCTTTGAAGCTGGATCTGGGTCCAGATAGGTGGATGTGACAAAAACCCTGAAAGAAAGCAATCCCTGTGGTCAAAACACGCACAAAAGAGCAGTCTGCAGTTGGTTTTTGTGGTGGAAAATGCCTTAATGATAGTGATCTTAAACATAATCTGGCTTCATTTTAATTTTAATAGAAAGGTATCCAGGTAAACCCTTTGGATGTCTCGGAGGCATCGGTTCTGGAGAGCAGCAACACAAGAGGAACTTGTTTTCCAGCTCTGAAAGCTGACTGGTCAGACAAACCAGTAGTCCAGCAGCATGTGAGACATGCTAGCAGCTACAAGGAACATCTTGTCCTCGTGTCAGATCTCCACTAATGAGTCACTTCATGGGTAAAAGTAAAAATGTAAAACAAAATGATTCTTCTTAGCCTTTTTTTTTTTTATCAGTACAGAACTTTGAAGGACAGAGTTTGTTCACTTGCTCAAACTTTCTGAACTGGGAGAAATGTCCCATTACAGGATAATTACATGATTGCAACACTCAGCCAATAAATCCATTTTCACATTGATCCTCTGTGGATTCAGTTTTATCTCTCTGTAATGTAAGGAGTGCATGTGCCCAACAAGACTATCCTGAAAAATGTGACACTTAAAAAAATCATATTCGTTGGCAAGAATGTGCAAAAAGGTTCCTTGTTTGTGGAGGGGAAACATCCCATCAATCAATAGGACCTTTTGAATGCCAGATATGGTAATGTTTATGTCCTTACTGCAAATAAAAGTCAACATAAAGTCAGCAAAAAAAAAAAAAAGCCTCAGAGGATCAACAACAAAACTCCTGGTTGTTAAAGCTCGTCTAAGCTTTCACGTGGGAGTAACAACAACACCAGCCAGTAAATAAAATTAAACTCAATGTGTGTCAGGAGACTTATCCTGTGAGAAAACTTTCTCTAATCCAAACAACATTTTTTTTTTGTTTTGTTTTTTGGCTTTTTTTTTTTTTTTTTTTTTTTTCTTTGTGGGCCAAAGGGGAGAGGAAGAAGAAAGTGAGAACAGAGTAATAGATGTCAGCTTCCCATGACACTGTCATGGACTAAAAGGACAATTTATCTAACTAGATTGTGAAACATACAAAATAAAGTAACACAAATAATGATAGTAATACTAGTAATAAAAAACAAAAACAAATAAGCACATGAAACTATTTCTGCCAATGCAGATATCAGAAACTGTAAAGGAACTATTTGTTCAAGCTTCTCTGTTCAGTCGCTGCTATCTTGAAATAAGTTCTATACAAGTTTAATAACGACGACTGTCAATAGATGCAAAAGCATCGATAAGTGTCGCACACAGTGTTGCCAGATTGGGCGGTTTTCCGCCCAATTGGGCTACTTTTGATTACAGCTGGCGGGGAAAAAATGCATTAGGCGGGTAAACACAATTTGGGCTGCTTTTACTAACATCTGGCGTTTTTTTTAATATAGTGAAAACAGCACAACAAACTGTTATTCTATGGTTTAAAAACAGTACAAATACAAAATTCAGTATACTTTGCTCACTTGTATTGTGGTCATCCAATTTAAAAAATATTTAATCGCAGTGAGTTATTGAGTCGGGCTTCTGCCTCAGACGTCCCGCTCTCTCTAAACTCAAAGTGGTATTTTAGTGGCTATTCTGTTAGCAAAATAAGTAGGCTATCATGCCGAAGTGGAGAAAATATAAGAAATGGTGTTTACGTGGTTGATGTTACTGCTGCTGTGTTAACTTGGGCCTGGCACTGGGATATATGTGCATTTTTGCACATTTTCTGTAACATGCACTATGATAAGATACAACTATTAATTTAGGTTTAATTGTTTAATACTGTAAATGCATTTAAATCCACGTTTATTCAAATATGAAATGTTTTTGTATGAAAACACGTATTGGGCGGTTTTTTCCTGAAGTGGGCGGGTTTTGGAACGCGATTGGGCGGAAATGGTTCAACCAAATCTGGCAACACTGGTTGCACAAACACAAAAACTCACAAACAACAGTTCAACGTCTGTGGTGCACAGACGCTCCTTCACAGTAACGTGTCCAGGATTATTCATCTGCTGCGACAAGTGCAGCAACACTCCTGAAAAAATATAATACTCCTGCTGCCTATAAACATGCCTATTTTAATTTCCAGGGATCTCACGTTTCCCATCATGATTGAGACAAAAAAATAAAAATTCTTGTTCTTGGTTTTTCTCCTGTTGTCTCTCATCTTGAACTTATCTGTATTTGGGGTCTTATTCTAGTCATTTCGTTTTTGAGAAAGCTCAGTCAGCTGCGTGCCTTTCCGTTGTCATGGCTACTAACCGTAACAAGTGTCATAATTACCAACAGAAGCTAGTTAAAAAAGAACAGCGTCGAAACCACTGTGGAATTAAAAAAACAACAACAAACTCATAGCTTTAACATTTTTAAAAGCTCAGTAAATGTTAAGAAGATAAAAAGAAAGACATAAATTGACAGTATATAGAACCATAAACTTCAAGTTTAAATAATAGTTTCTTCTTCAGATAAAGTACTGCTGAAAAACTCTGTTAGTATTTATATCAATGCCAGACCCAGTTTTATTTAATTGTATTAAGGCAGGCAGCTGCAGCTCTGGAACATATGGTTCTACGTTCAGTTAGCTGTTAGCAAAAAAGGTCAGTGAGGTTCTGAATGTGCTGAGAGAAGGTTAATGGGGTCACGCTTTATTAAGTCACGTACAAGTGCATTTAGCATGAAAGCAACACTCTCAAGAAGAAAATAAAAAGTCCAACTGACAGCTTGTTACACGAAGACAAAAAAAAAAGTACTTCATAAACTGAAAGCATGATATTCTCTTACTATCAGATGGTGCTGATGCAAGGAATTAGGAGTTTAGTCCAAAAGAGGCCACCCATGTTAAACGAGCACACATGGAGCTGGAAGGCAAGTTTTATAAAAAGGTGCTAAATGCTCGAGAGACATCATTCAAAGGGCGATGGTGCTAAGAGTAAACATACAGATACGAGTGAAAAACTAATGATTTCCATTTGGCATTTTATTGGCTATTAAATAAGGCTTCTAAGGGCATAAATGCAGAAAAAAAAGATTGGATTAACAAATAAATAACTGAAAAAAGAGGCAGAAAAATAATGAGAACACAGGTTCTGGTTGTTGGTAATGATGAGTCTGAATGTGAGGGAAAACCACCACAAAAAACATTGTACTCACCATGTTAAGTACCCCGTAAAAGTCCGTGCCAAGCGAGGGTATTGCAACAAACCACGGCTTAGTACCCAGCTAGCATACTTGTTTTCATCCAGACGGTTCTCTTGTGTTTCTACTTACTTATCTGCAACACTGAACAGTCCAACCCTAAATGATTTCAAAGCATATCATGAGATATTGAAGATGCTTGTGACATGCTTTGGTCCAAATACCACAGTTATACTACAGTAATACGGGACCATTTTTCACAATATCTTTACATGAATGTAAAGATGCTGGTTTTGGGGGTAGAGTGAGCTATTCCATTTAATTCAAAGTGTGAGACACTCCAGAAGACACAGGTGGATGCCTCCACCTGGATGATTATATGGTTGTGTGTCTGACTGGGTGGTCAACGGCACAGGAGCACCACAGGGCGCTGTACTCTCACCACTCCACTTCACTCAGTACACTTCAGACTTCTAATAGAAGTCAGAGTTCTGTTATCTGCAGAAATACTCAGATAACTCTGCAGTTGTAGAGTATATATATATATATATATATATATATATATATATATATATATATATATATATATATATATATATATATATATATAGAGTACAGAGAACCGGTGCACTGCCTTGTGACATGTTGTGGGAACAACATCATATTGAATGTGAACAAGACAAAGGAGATTATTACAGATTTAAAGAGGATCAGGAATAGGTTGAGAGTATTTCCATCAATAAGAATACACATTTCAAAAGTGTCTCTCTTTTGAGATGTTTCCTAGAACTTTGCCTTATGATGAAATCGTAAATTTAGATAATAATATTACTCAGTTACCCAAGAAGCACATTATAGTGTTTTTAAAGAAGATACAACCTGAGAGCTCCAACCACAAACTGAGCTCCCACCATTACACATCAGGCTGATGAAAATAATAATTCACTGGTGATTTTTCTCCTCATCTGCTGTTCAGCAGTGGACTGTTGGTATTAATTAAATCTCATTACAAGCAAATAGCAATGTATTGAACTGCTCCAGGTTGAGAAAACAATGCACCACGGATAGGAACGCTGAAGTAATGTAACAGCCAGAGGACAAGTCAAAATCACACTAATTTCTCTGTTACACAAAGTCTCTGTAAGCTCAGGTTGGACTGTTAGTCCATTGTTCTGTGCTCCGTTTACGTTTTTGGCACTATTGGTCCTGTAGCGTAACAGGAACGACAAATAGAATAGACAAATTCCAATTAAACAGTCCTAAAATACTTTTGCAGTGTATGTTAGTTCTCTCTCCTTTTGTACTGTAAGAAAGTGTCCAATCAACTAATCAATGCAACTACATGTTTTATAAAGGAAGTCTAATCTGTGTATTGGTTTCCTCTCTGCGGTGAAACCTGAGCATCTGAATGATTGTCAAACATGTTGGCGTAGATACTCAGTCATCCAGGAGGCATTTGCCGATTGTGCTCGTAAAAGTGGCATATTATGCTATTTGGCAGTGCTCGTTTTTTACCCAAATTATGCTCAAATTATCCTCGTTTTTCAAGATTATGCTACTTTTAAAAAAAATTATTCTGTGCACAAACTTCACAACTCAAAAGACAAGTTTGAACATTTGAACATGTATCTTATTAACCTCCAGTTACCATGGCAAAGTATGCACATGTTGAGTAAATAACGAACTGTGCGTAAGTGCTGGGTTTCAAAACAAATAAAATCAAATATGGCGCAGCAGTGTTTATGGCTGTGCACTGAGCCCGTCAGAGAGAGAGAGAAGCGCGGCTAGCGAGGCGGACAGCAGCCAAGTGATGGCTTCAAACCTAGCGGTTTGAGTGCGCGTGAGTCGCTAAATCACCAGAAAAAGTCGCTAGATTTGTCGCTAGTCGCTTTTCTACAAATTAAGTCGCTAGGGGGGTCTGGAAAGTCGCTAGATATAGCGACAAAGTCGCTAAATTGGCAACACTGAAAACTACAAGACTACAAGATACAGACTTCCGGTTCCGTTTCATCGAATTCTCGCGGTATCTCAACACAAATAAAAAGCAATCGCAAAATAGGAGTGGAACCAACTGTTATTCTATTGTTTTTAGTAGCTGAGATTATTGTTTTCTTGAATTATTCTAAAATTGCGCTATTAAGACAAGAAAATATACGGATTATGCTAGCAGTGCTACTTGAGCAAAATTATGCTCAATTCCTCAGATTATGCCAAAAATTATGCTAGCACAATCGGCAAGAGCCTATCATCCAGATCATGGTAACTCTCAAAGGTTTAAATCATCCTTGATCCTTGATCCGCACCTTTGAAAACAACAGTGAAATTTGTGAGGTTTGAGTTATTTTAGATTAAAATTGAGTAGCTGAGATGCCTCTTTGATTGACCTCAGTGACTGTCTGACTGTCCACCGCAGGTAAGTCACTAATCACTCATGAAGTATCTCACATAGCCACAATTAAAAAACAAAAAAATCAAGAAAAACTACTGAAACACTCCTTGAAGTCTTATTATTGTGGTGCGTTTGGGTAATAAAATGCCCTCCTCCTGGGGGACTGTTCTTCACTTGGCTCGGTGATGTGAAGGGCTTTTCATTTGCCAAACAAAGGATCCTGAGATCACAGCTCACATTTGCCTCCCAGGGACGTCCAGACGTTCTCGTGTTGCTCAGTTCAAGTTTCAGCGAGCAAATAAAAGCACGAAAGCACGAGGAGAATATCTGAACTTTACACTGAAATGCTCCAGCTGGGATCTGAACCAAGAACCTTCCAGCTGTGAGTCAACGCTGCCAACATATTAAGATAAAATATAAAATAAATAAGTGAAATTGTGAGCCTTCCTTAGTTGCATTAGTAGACTAACTGATCATGAAAGCTTGTTGATGCAGAATTTTACTGCCAATGTGTTGCAGAAAAAAACACATAAATGTCACACAAGCTCACGTCTTTCCAGATGTAACAAATCTACATTTACCACCAAAAATGTTCATTTGCAAACTGTGATGCACAACAGGAAGTGTTGGGGGCAGTATAGCTTTTATAGCTTTTACCACAAAAATTGTATTTAACCCGCAGAAGGAAACACATGAATGGCAGCAAAACGGGGAGAAAACTACGGTGGCCCTGAAGGGCAAACGACACCAACAAAAAGGAAAACTCAACTAATTCTAACCCTAATTCTTTATCCTATACAACCCTGCTTCTCTTAACCGTGTTTTAAGAGTGCGAACACTAATCGTGATGTTGTGAAAGGTGGACAGCATGTCAACTATCACCTCATATAAATGCCCTGCATCAAAATAATGCCTAATAACTTCTTTTGTAGTAGCCATCTCCAAATACACCTGACTGTAGACCACAGATGTGGGCGGGGCCTTCCCCACCTTTTAAACAGACTGACGTGCTTTCGTCCAATCAGCAATGATCCTTGTCATAGCCGGTACCTACCCTTTCCGTTAGAAGTTAATGTCGTTGTGTTTTTGTAGTCGTTGTGTTTGTTTGTTTGTCGTTAATGTCGTTGTTGTTTTGTTAATGTCGTTGTTTTTTGTTAATGTCGTTGTGTGTTTTTGTTAATGTCGTTGTTTTGTTTTGGTTAATGTCGTTGTGTTTTGTGTTTTGTAATGTCGTTGTGTTTTGTGTTTGTTTTGTTTTTGTCGTTGTGTTTTTGTTAATGTTGGTAATGTCGTTGTGTTTTTGTTAATGTCGTGTGTTTTTTTGTTTGTGTTTTTGTTAATGTTTGTGGTTTGTTAATGTCGTTGTGTTTTCCTTTTTGTCGTTGTGTTTTTGTTAATGTCGTTGTGTTTTGTTAATGTCGTGTTTTTCCTTTTGTCGTTGTGTTTTTTGTTAATGTCGTTGTGTTTGTTTTGTCGTTTAATGGTGTGTTTTTGTTAATGTGTGTTTTTGTAATGTTGTGTTTTTGTTAATGTCGTGTTTTTGTTAATGTCGTGTTTTTGTTAATGTTGTTGTGTTTTCCTTTTTGTTGGTGTCGTTTGCCCTTCAGGGCCACCGTAGAAAACACAGATAATCAGGGTGAAAGGTCAAAAATAGTCAGCGATATGAGGGAAATGCAGACTCTGTCCTTTCACAGAAACGCTATGGAGACAAAAACAAGCTCTGTCTAGTCAACTGATCGAATAATAATCGATAAACTAACTACCAGAATAATTAGCTGCAGCCTTGATCCACAGCTACATATGCTGCTGTATATAACTGAACTATCGTAGCCCCCCCCCCCTCCACCCGTCGTCTCTCCGGGGGCCTCGGACGTGATAGAAATCCTTCAGAGTTGATTTACAGTAAGCTCTGAGTCAGACAACAATCATTCTTCGCACGTGCCAAAAGAAAACGCAGACACAGAACCGGCCCGTGTTAACATGTGTTATGAGACGCGTTAGCATGTTTGCTCTCTGTCCATACATGGTAGGATATTTGTGGCTGCCCCAGATGTTTCCCCCCAGCTGCCTCAGTCAAAGCCTGATGAGCTGCAGAGATACAGTAACGATAAAGAGAGAGAGAGAGAGTTAGAGGAGGGAAAGTGACCTATGCATCCAGTAGAGGAAAGGTTACCTGTGACAGCTGGAGAGATAGAAATAGGCCAGGTGTGTGCTAACTCTCACATGCTGCTTTTTCCATTAAATATCATAGCGGAAAAGACAGAGAAAGGTGAACAAGGAAGAGTGAGAGAGAGAGAGAGAGAGGGATGTGGGGGTGGGGGGTAAAGGTCAAAGGAAAAAACCAGTAAGTGACTTGAAGGGGACGGAATAAAAGAAAAGTTCCAGTCAGGAGAGACAGAAAAAAGGACTCACAGAGGAATGCTGGGAATGGGAAAGAGCAGAAAGACAGAGTCGGGGGGGGGGGGGGGGGAGTGGAAAACAAAGAATTGTTGGAAAGATGCGAAAAGTGAGGGCTGGATGAGAATAAAGGACAGAGGGAGCTAAATAAACCAGAGCAGAGAGCAACTGCTGACAGACAGGTGAATGGAGACAAATGGAGGTGAAGATAATCTATTACAGTGAAACTGTCATAACACGCTTTATCTGTTTGAGTGTACGTGCAGCGTAAACGTCTCTTTAGAGACTTGCAGCAGAGTCCTTGAGGACAGCATGTGACTGCAGTGAAGAGTTGAACAACCAGAAGGCCAGAATACAGTCCTTATTCTACATTTCTACATTTCTACACTGATGTGTTTGCTCAAGACTTCACCTTCCCGTCTTCCTTCAGATCCTGATTTGCTCCAGTTGAACGTCTAAACTAGAGCTGGGCAGATCGATCCAAATATCGATATAAGCATTAGCTTCCACTCCAGCATTAGCATTAGCTTCCACTCCAGCATTAGCATTAGCTTCCACTCCGGCATTAGCATTAGCTTCCACTCCGGCATTAGCATTAGCTTCCACTCCGGCATTAGCATTAGCTTCCACTCCGGCATTAGCATTAGCTTCCACTCCGGCATTAGCATTAGCTTCCACTCCGGCATTAGCATTAGCTTCCACTCCAGCATTAGCATTAGCTTCCACTCCGGCATTAGCATTAGCTTCCACTCCGGCTGCATTCAGGCTTTGTTCAAGTAAAGAAAATGTGACTAAGCGCTAGAGCTGGGCAGATCGATCCAAATATCGATATTAGCATTAGCTTCCACTCCATCTGCATTTCATTAGCATTAGCTTCCACTCCGTTTTAGCATTAGCTTCCACTCAAGCAAGTCCACTCCGGCATTAGCATTAGCTTCCACTCCGGCGCTTAGCATTCAGGCTTTGTTCAAGTAAAGAAAATGTGACTAAGCGCTAGAGCTGGGCAGATCGATCCAAATATCGATAATATCGATACCAACGCTGGTATTGATATCGGATGATTCTCGTGTAAAAAGATCGATACTCAAGCTTTTTTTCTCTGCCACAAGCACCGACTACTGCTTGTGGTCAATTTCAGCATCATTTCATATTAACTTTCAAAGTACATGTTACTTAAGTCACGTGTTACTGGAGCCAACTCAGAAAAACATAATTAAGACCTTGTAATAACCCAGTACATGTCATGTATCCAGTGAAAGGTGTTATCTAAGATAAAAATAACATTAGATAATCCTTTATTTATCCCACAATGGAGACATTTATAGTTAAAGCAACAGGAAAGGGAACACGGTGCAAACAAAATTACACAAGTATTGAAACGTATAATATAAGAAGTGGAATAGAAAAAACATTATGAATACGACAATTCAACTCCAAAGAATATTTACAGAAAAATGTTAATTGTGATAATAAAGTATTTTGCTGTCACCTATAAAGTTTGCCGAAACTGTATTCTAGGTTTTAACAAAATAATCCAAAGACAAAAATCACAAAAACGGCAAAAGGTCAGCAGTTTCATAATAGATCAAGCTTTATATAAAAAAGTATCGGTATCGGCGATTGATATCGGCGATACTGGCCCTGTATTTACTTGGTATCGGATCGATACCAACATTCCCAGTATCGCCCACCTCTAGTCTAAACCGCTTGATTGGGTTTAGTCCTTTAAAACTACACGGTCAGGGCGAGGAAAACGTCATGGCTTAGTGTAGCGCTGGGTGATATGACGATACATATCGTGGGGACGATATAAAAGTGTGTATCGTGCCATTTCTCTTCTATCGTTTCTATCGTTTCTAACCTAATTTTATCAATTATTACAGCAAATATGTAATTAAATAACCTGCAACGATAATTTTTTGATAGAATCATATCTACTTCTACAAAGTAGCCTTTTATGTTTGCACTTTTATTCATGGTTAATGCCTTAAACAGAGTTCTCTTCAACCCTGATGTTTACTTTAGACACTTTATATTGGTTTGCAAACTTTGCACTACAAGGTTACAGATTTCAGAAAGTTGAAAAATAATTTGTGTTTATTTTTTTATAGCTGAACTTCAGTGCAAAAATGTGTTTTTCCTCTCAGAAACTGTTGTGCACTTAAAAAAAATGTGAAAGCTACTGTACCTCTGTACCTACCTGTTTTTGCTGCACTAAAATGTATGTTTGTGACAGTTCAGCTAAATGTCCTTTCAAAATAAAGTTAAAAAGTAGGCAATGAAATTTTTGTCAAACTTTTCAGAGAATAACTGAAAACATACTTTATTATGGTATATTGTGATATATATCGTTATCGTGATATAAAATAGCCCATATCGTGATATATGATCGCCCAGCACTAGCTTAGTGTAAAAATAGATCCTCTCATAATGTCCACTTTCAGCCTCACTGTGTCATAACTCCCCATCAGGCCTGAAATAAACTGATATCCAAACTTCAAAAACAACGCAGCGTTCACATCAGCAGGAATATAATGAGCTGAAACTGTAAGTAAAGACTCCACCGAGTGTTCAAAACTAAGGAAATGTCTTCCTGCTTCAGTCGTTCACCTGAACTTGTTTAGCAGCGGCTCTAATGTTTCTTGCTGTTTCGCAGTGAGCTGTTCCTCCAGAGGAGAGTATTTTTAACCGGTGTGGCTGTACTGTAAACATCAGCCGCTCTGTGTGTTCTCACTCCAGGATTTAAACGGCGAGGCCGACGGCGGCCTCCCAGCGGCACGAAAGGCAACGGATACTGAGCGTCAGACAAACAGCACACCGGGAAGGAGGGGAAGGAGGGAATTGGAAAGCATAACATTGTCTCAAATACTTTCCTGATTTCCACCCGGTGGTCAATAAAGAATCTCGGCAGTTTGGGGGAATCGATGCAGAAATGAAGAACAAGTGATAACTGTGCTGTCTGTTAAGATAATAGGCTTCTTTCTTTCTTTTTTTTCTCATATGCTGCACCGAAAGTCACTTTTCAACATGGATCGGGGGGGGGGGGGGGGGGGGCTGAGTTGCTCTCCCCAGTTCACACGTTGTTTCTGATTGGCTGAACAGGCCACAGACTCGGTGACCTTTAAGTTCACGTGTTGCTGCAGCTTCTGCGCGGCAGCAGCTAGCAGCGATCATAGTTACGACAAAAAAACGTGGCTTGGTGCTTTTATGAATGGGAGTAATTGAAACCAAAGCCATTTCTGTGCCACCACACATGTCTCTACTATAAATGAGTTTTATGCAGCTGTTCATTATGTTCCTCTGTTCTGAGTTAGGGTCCCCCCCCCCCCAACACATACACACACTCTAGGGGTGTGTAAAAAAAAAAAAAAAAAAAAAATTTTTTTAGGAAAATTCATTCATTCACTTAAATGTGCAAAAACAGTTATAATAAACAGTAAATAGGTTGTTTTGAAGCAAATAGTTTTGACTCAATTTGTCCTCTGAATGATCAATATCATCTGATAAACATATACAGCAACTTGATTTTTTATCTTTACTTTTAATTTTGATATTAACTGGGTAGAATATCACAATATATCGTGACATCGCGATATCACAATAATATTGTATTGTGACTCAAGTATCACGATACATATCGTATTGCGAAGTCCTTGCCTATACTTGCCCCTAACACACACACACACACACACACTAGGGGTGTGAAAAAAAAATCGATTTGGCGATATATCGCGATATTCGGCCGCCTGATATAAAATCGATTTTTCAGCTCCTAATATTATTTTTTTTTAGGAAAATTCATTCATTCATTTAAATGTGCAAAAACGCTAATAATAAACAATAAATAGGTTGTTTTGAAGCAAATAGTTTTGACTCAATTTGTCCTCTGAATGATTAATATCAGCTGATGAACATATACAGCAACTTGATTTTTCATCTTTACTCTTAATTTTGATATTAACTGGGTAGAATATCGCAATATATCGTGATATCGCGATATCACAATAATATTGTATTGTGACTCAAGTATCACGATACATATCGTATTGCGAAGTCCTTGCCAATACTCGCCCCTAACACACACACACACACTAGGGGTGTGAAAAAAAATCGATCTGGCGATATATCGCGATATTCATCCATCCATCCATCCATTTTCTATACCCGTTTCATCCTCGAAGGGTCACGGGGATCTGCTGGAGCCTATCCCAGCCATCTACGGGCGAAAGGCAAGGGTGCAATATTCAGCCGGCTGATATAATATCGATTTTTCAGCTCCCAATATCGATTTTTTTAGGAAAATTCATTCATTCACTTAAATTAGCAAAAACACTAATAATAAACAATACATAGGTTGTTTTGAAGCAAATAGTTTTGTCCTCTGAATGATTAATATCAGCTGATGAACATATACAGCAACCTGATTTTTCATCTTTACTTTTAATTTTGATATTAACTGGGTAGAATATCGCAATATATCGTGATATCGCAATATCACAATAATATTGTATTGTGACTCAAGTATCACGATACATATTGTATTGCGAAGTCCTTGCCAATACTCACCCCTAACTTACACACACACACACTAGGGCTGTGAAAAAAAAATCGATTTGACGATATATCGCGATATTCGCCCGCTGATATAATATCTATTTTTCAGCTCCTAATATCGATTTTTTTTTAGGAAAATTCATTCATTCACTTAAAAGAGCAAAAACACTAATAATAAACAATAAATAGGTTGTTTTGAAGCAAATAGTTTTGACTCAATTTGTCCTCTGAATGATCAATATCATCTGATGAACATATACAGCAACTTGATTTTTCATCTTTACTTTTAATTTTGATATTAACTGGGTAGAATATCGCAATATATCGTGATATAGCGATATCACAATAATATTGTATTGTGACTCCAGTATCACGATACATATCGTATTGCGAAGTCCTTGCCAATACTCGCCCCTAACACACACACACACACACACACACTAGGGGTGTGAAGAAAAAAAAATCGATTTGGCGATATATCGCGATATTCGGCCGCCTGATATAAAATAAATTTTTCAGCTCCTAATATCGATTTTTTTTAGGAAAATTCATTTATTCATTTAAATGTGCAAAAACGCTAATAATAAACAATAAACAGGTTGTTTTGAAGCAAATAGTTTTGACTCAATTTGTCCTCTGAATGTTTAATATCATCTGATCAACATATACAGCAACTTGATTTTTTATCTTTACTTTTAATTTTGATATTAACTGGGTAGAATATCACAATATATCGTGATATTGCGATATCACAATAATATTGTATTGTTACTCAAGTATCACGATACATATCGTATTGCGAAGTCCTTGACAATACTCGCCCCTAACACACACGCACACACACTAGGGGTGTGAAAAAAAATCGATCTGGCGTTATATCGCGATATTCATCCATCCATCCATCCATTTTTTTCGATACCCGTTTTCATCCTCGAAGGGTCACGGGGATCTGCTGGAGCCTATCCCAGCCGTCTACGGGCGAAAGGCAGGGGTGCGATATTCAGCCGCCTGATATAATATTGATTTTCCAGCTCCCAATATCGATTTTTTTTAGGAAAATTCATTCATTCACTTAAATTAGCAAAAACACTAATAATAAACAATAAATAGGTTGTTTTGAAGCAAATAGTTTTGACTCAATTTGTCCTCTGAATGATCAATATCATCTGATGAACATATACAGCAACTTGATTTTTGATCTTTACTTTTAATTTTGATATTAACTGGGTAGACTATCGCAATATATCGTGATATCGCGATAATATTGTATTGTGACTCAAGTATCACGATACATATCGTATTGCGAAGTCCTTGCCAATACTCGCCCCTAACACACACACACACACACACACTAGGGGTGTGAAAAAAATCGATTTGGCGATATATTGCGATATTCGCCCGCCTGATATAATATCGATTTTTCAGCTCCTAATATCGATTTTTTTAGGAAAATTCATTCATTCACTTAAATGTGCAAAAACGCTAATAATAAACAATAAATAGGTTGTTTTGAAGCAAATAGTTTTGACTTAATTTGTCCTCTGAATGATTAATATCATCTGATGAACATATACAGCAACTTGATTTTTCATCTTTACTTTTAATTTTGATATTAACTGGGTAGAATATCGCAATATATCGCGATATCACAATAATATTGTATTGTGACTCAAGTATCACGATACATATCGTATTGCGAAGTCCTTGCCAATACTCACCCCTAACACACACACACACACTAGGGCTGTGAAAAAAAATCGATTTGGCGATATATCGCGATATTCGCCCGCCTGATATAATATCGTTTTTTCAGCTCCTAATATCGATTTTTTTTAGGAAAATTCATTCATTCACTTAAATGTGCAAAAACACTAATAATAAACAATAAACAGGTTGTTTTGAAGCAACTTGAAGTCCTTGCCAATACTCGCCCCTAACACACACACACACACACACACACACACACACACACACACATAGTTTCGTATCAACCAAAGTCTTAAAGCCACTTTAGTCGTATCACGTAGGGTTTATCAGAGTCCTTCTGTCCTTCCTGATCACGAAGGTGACGGTTGCAAATAGAAAGCTACACGTCCGCAAAATTCACACCTCCTACCCCGCCATCACAACCCTCCAATCACAATCTCTACTCCATATATGGAGTCCGGCGCGCACGACAAGTCCGACCACCGGTGATGAGAACAACGTCCAACAACACCCTCTCAAAGCTGTTAACTGATCCCCCCCAACCGATGCCCCCCCCCCCCCCCGCTCTGGAGCTAGCTGGTCCTCGCTCACTGCTTTCAGCAGCGTCGCAGCCACTCGCAGGAGAAGAGCCACAACGCCAGAGTTGACCAACACCCCGAGTACAATCATTAACCACTCAGTATTTCATAGTATTGTGTTATGGATTGACTAGTTAATTGTGATCACTATCTCTTCACAGGGCAAAAAAAGAAAAAAAAATCAGATAGCTTTAAGAATTAGAAGACCAACACACAGAAAAGGGCCAAGACCAACATTTGTTTCCGACTCAAAAGTTACGTTATTCCTACCTGGCTAGCTAACCCTCCTCAACCTGCACATATTGTTCTCCAGACATTTATCAGGACAGAGAACGAGATGCTCCGACGAGACAAGACACACGAGGGATCCGGCTTTTTCTGCACAGTCCTCGGGGTATACAACAAACACACACACATGCACACACACACGCACACACACACACAGAATCTACAGCTTGCTTCTTTTTTTATGTGTATGAGTGTGTCTGGCACTCGTCTGTACTTCCGGTAAACACTTGTGTACTTTTCTGGATAACATTTCACTGACATCAAAGGCCTGGAAACATGGCAGCCTCTAACAGTCGTGGCTTGTGTGCACGGAGGGAGAGATACGAGAGACACGCACACGCACACGCACACGTGCACCATATTCAGTATGAACTTAACTGGACCACCTACCAGCAGGTCTGGACCAGAACCAGTTTACAATCAATACGCCTTCTATTAACCCATACAGCACAGTTCATTACATAGATAGATAGATAGATAGATAGATAGATAGATAGATAGATAGATAGATAGATAGATAGATAGATAGATAGATAGATAGATAGATGATAGATAGATAGATAGATAGAGATAGACGATAGATAGATAGATAGATATAGATAGATAGATAGATAGATATAGATAGATAGAGCTCGGATAGATCGGATACTCGATGATCGCACTAGATAGGTGGGTATGTCGGTAGTAGGTGGGTGGATGGATGGCTGGCTGGCTAGATCGTCGATCGCTGCTCGCTAGCTCGCTCGCTCGCTACTCGATGCTCTCCTGAAGACTCGATGGCTAGCTCGCTAGCTCGCTCGCTCGCTCGCTCGCTCGTCGCTAGAGCTCTCCTCGCATCGCTCGCTCGCTCGCTCGCTCGCTAGCTCGCTAGAGCGCTCGCTCGCTCGCTCGATCGATCGCTCGCTCGCTAGCGCTCGCGCGCTCGCTTGCTAGCTCGCTATGGGTGGGTGGGTGGGTGCTGGCTGGCTCGTGGGGGTGGCTGGCTGGGTGGCTAGCGGCTGGCTCGGCGCTGGCTCGCTGGCTCGCTGGCTGGCTGCTGGCTCGCTGGCTAGCTGCTGGCTCGCTGGCTGGTGGCCTGGCGGCTGGCTGGATGGGTGGCTGGCTGCTCGCTCGCTCGTCTCGCTCGCTCGCTCGCTCGCTCGCTCCCTCGCTCTGGCTCGCTGGGCTGTGGCGGCTCGGTAGTGGTCGGGGCTGGCTGCTGCTTCGCTCGGATCGCTCGCTGCTCGCTCGCTAGATCGCTCGCTAGATCGCGCTCTCTCGCTCGCTCGCTCGCTCGCTCGCTCTCGCTCCTCGCCGCTCGAGCTCTGGTGGCTCGGTCGGTCGTCGGTCGGTCGGTCGTCGTCGGTGATGGCTGGCTGGATAGACTGGGTGGCTGGGTGGCTGGGTGGATGATGGCTAGGCTCGCTCGTCTCGATGCTCGCTCGCTCGCTCGCTCGCTGTCGCTAGCTTCGCTCGCTCGCTCGCTCGCTCTAGATCGCTCGCTCGCTCGCTCGCTGTAGATAGATAGATAGATCGATCGATCGATGCATATAATTCCAGAACATTTCATTGAAGCCTCGTCAGCTCGTGCACGCGTTTGTTTCAGTGTCGTCTGTCGTCTGTCCGTCTTGCGGTGGTGGTGGTGGTGGTGGGGGGGGGTGGTGGGGGGGGGGGTGATTGACACAAGCTGTCAGCAGAAAGAACAACAGGAAGAGCAAACGTCTCACCTTGTTTTTATCTCCATCAAGTGAGGGGAAGTGGGAGTGGCTGACAGTTCCAGATCACAATGAATGAGTGCAGGAGTTGTGCAGAATAAATGAATAAAAAAGCGTACGAGGCTTTCGTTAAACACCTGTTATTGTTTGTGAGAGCGCCGCGTCATGAACATGAGCTCTGGGAAATCCTGGAAACAAGCAACGCAGGCAGCGGAATAAAAGAAAGGAACATCAATATGTGTTTGTCTTCACGTCCACAACATTTTACTCTTTTTTTGTTGCTGTTTTGAAAGACGTTCATCACAAAGAAAACCTGGAGCCTTATGAGTCCTATTTAACCCCGACCATATGTTTTTATAGACAGCTGCAGCTGATAATAATGCATTATAGTTACGCAAAATCCTTTTTGTTACAGTTTATTCTATTGGAAAATGTAGATATGTTGCAATTTATAAAGAAAATATCATAATGTGATGTTTTGTAGCCTTCGAAACATAGTAAATTAGTAAACGTACAGTTCTTGACGAGATGCAAAACGGAAGCATGTTACGATTTTAAAAGACAGATATAAAAGTGTTTTCGAACCAAGAATGTGGAAATATTTTGAGCTGTGGACTAAAGCGTCGATGACACATTCAGGAACGAGACGGTGTTGGGATGTACAGCGCGGCGCTTTCAGGGTTTCACTGAATCCTTCAGGAATCAACATTTTTGACAGTGTGGAAACAATAGTGGGACTAGTGCTGGGCGATATGACGATATATATCGTGGGGACGATATAAAAGTGTGTATCGTGCCATTTCTCTTCTATCGTTTCTATCGTTTCTAACCTAATTTTATCAATTATTACAGCAAATATGTAATTAAATAACCTGCAACGATAAATTTGATAGAATCATATCTACTTCTACAAAGTAGCCTTTTATGTTTGCACTTTTATTCATGGTTAATGCCTTAAACAGAGTTCTCTTCAACCCTGATGTTTACTTTAGACACTTTATATTGGTTTGCAAACTTTGCACTACAAGGTTACAGATTTCAGAAAGTTGAAAAATAATTTGTGTTTATTTTTTATAGCTGAACTTCAGTGCAAAAATGTGTTTTTCCTCTCAGAAACTGTTGTGCACTTTAAAAAAATGTGAAAGCTACTGTACCTCTGTACCTACCTGTTTTTGCTGCACTAAAATGTATGTTTGTGACAGTTCAGCTAAATGTCCTTTCAAAATAAAGTTGAAAAGTAAGCAATGAAATTTTTGTCAAACTTTTCAGAGAATAACTGAAAACATACTTTATTATGGTATATCGTGATATATATCGTTATCGTGATATAAAATAGTCCATATCGTGATATATGATTTTTTCCATATCGCCCAGCACTAAGTGGGAGGTTTGGAGGGAAAAATGTCCTGTAGACTCCCACCGTGGTGTTGTTTCAACACTTCATCCTGATGAAATCACCACCAGCACATTCAGTAACTGAAACTGTAAATCTGCTGATACTCGAAGCCTGTTTCACAGACACAAACGGAGAAATCATTACAGTAATTCACAGATTAAACTTAACGAGTCTGATCAAAACGACAAAGTGACGTCAAGGTGACGGACAGTTATGTTTAATCTGTTCGGTACGAGCAGAAAGCCATGATTTGTGTGAGGGATTGTTGGGAGGATGGCAGCTCACAGCCGTGCACGGACCGACACTCCTCTGAAAATGGGAGTAGTATTATGTGTTCTACGTTCTACGTTCACACAACAAAAACATGCTGAACTCAGACTAAATTCACGCCCTGGTAGAGGCCTGCAACACTTCAACGCGCTGCTTCACAGATGCAGTCGCTCACTAAAGTGTGACGCTTCTGGAACTATGATTGCATCTGTTAAACATGAACCTCTCAACCTGAACAGAGCAAAAGGCCAGAAGCTCCAGGCTAAGCTGCTGACTGGGTTTGTTACATGAGTAGCTGACTTTCTCCTTAGATTTTTCTTTTAAAAAGCCTGAACCGCCGTCTTGATGCAAACATCCTTCCAAAGGAGAAAGATTCCTGCGTGATGGCGATCGTTCTGCAGCTGATTATAATCTCATAGATAACGGAGCATCATTATGCTTGTGAAGGACACGTTCTACCTGTTGGGCACAAGTGTGAATAAAGAGCTATTAAATTCGACCACAGCTAACTGAGATGTTAAAATATAAGATAGAAAAATATGAAAAAAGTTTAATCATGGACAAACAAGCCAACGCATGCCGGTATTATATATACAGGAGAGGGGGGTGCATGTGCACATACATGCAAGAACTCACACACTGCTCACAATACACACATTAGGCTCTTGCCGATTGTGCTAGCATAATTTTTGGCATAATCTGAGGAATTGAGCATAATTTCTGCCCTTTTTTCAAAAGTAGCACTGCTAGCATAATCCATATATTTTCTTGTCTTAATGGCACAATTTTAGAATAATTCAAGAAAACGAAGATCTCAGCTACTAAAAACGATAGATTACTATTAACAGTTGGTTCCACTCCTATGTTGCGATTGCTTTTTAGTTGTGTTGAGATACCGCGGGAATTCGATAAAACAAACCGGAAGTCTGTGTCTCTAGTCTGCTAGCGAGCGCACAATTTGTTGTATACTCGAAATTTGCATACATCACCATGGTAACTGGAGGCCATTTGAGTGCAAAACCTTGCGGAAACTGTGTCACGCTCTGCTACACGCGATGGTTAGCAAGCTATCCGCGGATAGTTATCCACCACGCTATCCAGGCTTTGTGCAACCTATTTTTGTTTGCTGGATAACTATCCGCTGGATAGCAGATTATCCGCCGTATAGGCCTAACCACCGGATAAAGTTACCCAGGTTTAGAACAACCGGGCCCAGAACCTCAGGCCAGGGTTAATAAAATACATTTTCAAACTTGTCTTGTGAGTTGTGAAGTTTATGCACAGAATAATTTTTTTAAAAAGTAGCATAATTTTAAAAAGGAAGCATAATTTGAGCACAAAACGAGCACTGCCACTAGCATAATATGCCACTTTTACTAGCACAATCAGCAAATGCCTAACACACATTTGACCTGATATTACGACTCCAAGCTACACAGGAAGTTGGTTCGTGCAAAGTAGTCCTGACATCTTTTACTCCGGTCCCCTTTTATTTTCTGAAAGCCATGAAAGTGAAGCTCTTCAGGGACTAGAGAACACAATTAGAGAGACTAATTACTCTCTCCATACCACCCATTCCTCACCCAGACGGACATGTTGGGGCAGGCGGGAGACCTCCCCCCGTCTGTGAACACACCAAACACTGGAACTAAAGCTTCGTGCACCGACTGAGCCTTTGAAGCAGGTCGACTGTGACTCTGTCAATATTTGTAATCTGCAAACAATATGAATGGTAGGAGTCAAAGCCATCGCTGGCTTGCGCAATGTGTGTTAGAGAAGAGTCTGACATCAGTGGCCTGGTGAGTAAACAGAATAAACAAGCTATCAGGTGTAACACAATGAAAAGCTGGCAGCCTGAACTCCAGATTTGGGGATCTGCATTGAGATATTAGCAATTATCATACTGATACATATTTTTAGGGCGTGTCTGAAATCAGGGCTCCAGTATGCAAAAAGTTCCTGATAGCGTTTGATTTGATTGTCTCAAGAACTGTCAGTTAGTTTGAGATGTCTTTCATGCTGCATTTGCTGCACCTCAGAACTGAGTTGTGCAAAATCACAATATCAATTTCAAAAGATACACTTCCTGCAGGAAAGTCCTCCTTAAACAGACGACACTAAACAGGACTGGAAAAGACACACGAGGTGTTTTTATCTGGTTGATATTTTCAACAAGAATGTCACAGACCTTTCCGTAAGTCTTTAGGAAACCATGAACCCACCTGGAACTGAAATGTCGCGCATCTAACGGTTAACCTGCTCTGATAACTAGCTGGTTGGATGTTCTCTCTTCATCAGAGAGATCCATTTGTCTCAGATGTCAGAATTTGCAGAACTACGTCAGTCTGTTTTAATTTAACCTTCATAGGGGAGAAAAAAAAAAAGAAGAACTGGGTTAATTTTGTGAATTTTGAATAGTCCCGTACCTCGGTTGTTATGGTCCTGCATGTGTATATGTAAGTAGTAGGGATGCGCGCGATTAGTCGTCTAACCGATTAAACGTCCGCTCCACTTTCTAGTCGGCACCAGAAATATTATTCGTTTAAACCAATTTGTGTTTTATTCATGTACAAGGCCGCTTAACTGTCATACAGCCGCCCGCCACTAGTCGGGGCTACAGAGCCGTCAGACAGCAGTCCTCCTCTCCACAGCAATGCTCGAGTAGACTGGAGTTTTAAAACGGCACGGTGGGAAGATAGTCTCGCTAAACCAGCGCGGTTTGGCGGTACTTTAATCTAGAAAATGAAAACAAGGTAGTATGTAGACTGTGTCAGAAACAACTGGCATACAATCACTCGACTGGAGCAATGCGCAACCACATTCAACTCAAGCATTTGGATGTTAATCTGCACGAGACGACGGCTGCTGATGCTAGCGGTGCTGATGCTAGCGGTGCTAGCCACACTCAGGCCGATTTGACATTGTTTACCCGGAGACGTGTTCTTCCATCCGGTCTGAGAGGATAACGCAGCTCATCACGATAATGACTTCGCAAGATATGCTTCCACTCAACTTTGTGGAAGCTAAAGGCTTCAGGAAGCTAATGAAATATGTTGAGCCCGAATACACCGTACCGGGACGCAAACTGATAACTTCCAGGCTGGAGCGCATCTTTTTCTTAGACTAGTCGACTAGTCTTAATTAAAATTTTCGTTTAGTCGACAGGGAAATTAGTCTCCAGGAACATCCCTTGTAAGTAGCACATCATGGATTTAGTTTGTTAAGTGTCAATGCCACACCACAGAGGTTAAACAGATAAACAGAGATAAACACCTCTACCAGAATAACTGAAGTTCATCATAGCTGGAATAACTCACTAGCAACTTCCTGCTCTATGCTCCAATAATTCCACTAAATCTTTTGCAAGAGACAGAGACTATAAAAAAAGTAAATTACAAAATGTAAAAATATTTTACACACAGTAGATATATTTTGAAATATCTACAATATTAATTCGTGAAATCTTATCTGAGCAGTTTGGTTAAAACAATCTGCACTTGAATGGTTTGTTATAACACTTGAATAGCACA
This sequence comes from Hirundichthys speculiger, assembly GCA_018398805.1. Classification (NCBI taxonomy): domain Eukaryota; kingdom Metazoa; phylum Chordata; class Actinopteri; order Beloniformes; family Exocoetidae; genus Hirundichthys; species Hirundichthys speculiger. Next base: position 295,923 of record JAGFBZ010000866.1, read on the forward strand.
GATGCAACAAACTCAACGTACATATTTTTGCTTTACTCAAACTTAAAAATCCACATCAAGAATCAATTCCAGCCTCAAACCTTAATGGGAACGAGTGTTTTTAAGAATGCAGCTGTGTTAACAAGTCTAAAGTTGCCAGTTCAGCAGCGGGTTAATGATGAACCCTTTTACTCCCAGTTTGCAGTTCAACCCAGTCACACACATGCTGGGACGACGTAGAGGCAGGACGGCGCTGACCCACACTTTCATGTGTTTTGCCTGTATTTCCTCTGCGTCGTGAGGTAAATCAGCAGCTTTGTTCCGTATCAGAGGTTTGACAAAAGAAATCGTGGTTAGGAAATAATGTTCTTCCGCTCTGCGGGTGACTCTCGTGTTGATAGAGAGACCCGACGGCTGGTAAACAGGCCGAGCAGGAATGTTTCAGTTTGCGCTTTGACAGCTCTGGATGTGGGATGGGCTGCGGCGTTGCTGAAACTATTTGGCGGGTAGGTTTGAAAAATCCTCCCTCCTTCAGGCGAGACCAATCCTTGCAGCTTTCCAAAATGCATCAGGCACTTTTGAAAAAAAAAAAAAAAAAAAGGAAAGAACTTTGCACAGGCAAGTTTGGAATAAGGAACTGCTTAAAAGTGATCAATGTGGATGACAAGTCATCTATCTGAAATATGATCCAGCATGGGAGAGAGAAAAGACTCTTTAAGGCTTCTCAGGTAGCAACCGTACACGTCACCTGGTTCTTTTCTGCCCATTAACAAAGACAGACATGCACATTTGATATATCAATGAACATAACTGAGAGTCTTAAGATATTTGTTCTGCCACCAGAACACATGTGAAACATATGAAGGACATGACTAACCCCCAACATCAAACCAGTGCAGCACATGATTCCCCTCTGTGGGAGACACCTGCGGTACCCCAGAGGGGACGGACTACCTCAGAGACAGACCCCCAAATCTGACAGCGCCGGCTCTTTCAGCCCTGACACCTGTGGCGCCGCCGTGCCGTCAGGCCACACAGATGCAAACCGACACACAGCAGGCGTCCATCTCCACTAACCTTGCAGATCTTGCTCTCCTCCCTCTCTGCTCTGGACTTTCCTTCGGTCGTCCTCTCCTGCTGGTACTCAGACTTGACTGACAGCTGGCAGGAGAGACCCGGAGGCCCCTCACCGGGCCTGAGATCCTGCTGCCGGGCCATGTAGCCCTGTGAGGTGGCGGCTCTGACCGCGCTGGGTATGGGCAGAGCCGTGTGCACTGGTTTGCCGCCCACAGCAGAGGGTTGCCTTAGCTTGGAAGCTACACCAACTACCGGCATTTTACTTCCCAGGGAGCAATAATAACACTGAAGGAGAGAAGTTAAAAAAAAAACAACTGTGATGAAAGGGAAGCAAATCTGCGGTGGTTCCTGTCTGGCGCAAGGAGGGAAGGAAAAACAAAAACAAAACAATAAGGAAAGAAAAAAAAAAGGAAAAAGAAACAATTCCCTCTCAGATTGAGAGGAAAGGAACTGCAGTCATTCTGTGGCCTACAGCGAGCAGAGCTCACAGAAACTGAGACGGCTTCTCCTTCCTCTGGTTCCCTCCCTCCTCCTTCTCCTCCTTCTCCTCCCACATGCAGCTCAGCTCCCTCCCCTTCCCTCGCTCGCCCTCTCTCTCCTGTCAGATGTGCAACCACACATCTGCAGGAACTGGTCCTGAATGCTTCCTGGCTCTTCTTCACTACTCAGACTTGTGCTAGAGAGAGTTTGGGAGTGAAAATTAGTTTACTTTTGTGTGGTACCTGATTTATAAGAACCTAAACACATAAAGTGCCTAAAACTGTTGTACAGAATAGTCTGTAATTAGTGGTGCACGATAACTATCGGGCCGATAACAGGAAATAACGACGTCATCCCGATAAGTCCGATATCACGACGAATAGCCCCGATAACATTTATATTTCTGTCAACACAGCAGTGTCTCGCTCCCTCTGAGCCTTGAATGACCAGCAGTGAATGTTATGTTCAAGTGACGTCGGCATAATCAGAAAAACGATTACTCAATAAGGAAAATCAAGAATACCCCCTCATGCCAGAAAACAACTCGTTAACTCGGTCATAATTTTAGTAGTTGCTGACTTGAATTGATATTCGCAGTATTCTCCCTCATGTTACACATAAAAAATAGAAAAAAAATAGAAAAAGGATGAAAGAACGACTAGCAAACGAGGAAACGTCTGAACACAGCGCTGATCACAACAAACATGGCGGCGTGGAACTTGGTTAAAGTTTCAGAAGAAGATAGTTTGGTGGTTATTTGTGACGAATCCTCCGAGTGAATTCTACGAGGAGGGAAGCACAAGCTTTAATACGTAAAACCTGATCAGCCACCTACAACATAACAATCACTTCCATGGAGTTTTGAAATCACGCTAACACGAGCTAATGGAAGCTAATGCTAACGTGCACAAGCCAGCAGCAGTCTCTCCTCTCCCTCATTCCTCTCATCTAAAGCTTCCATGAGATTAAAAAATAAAAACTACTGAACCTCATTTACTTTAATTAAATGTATTAATTTAAATGGAACCACAAGCCAAAATCCTTTAAATGTTAATCTTTTTCAGTTAGTAATTCTGATGCATGTATTTCCATCAGTTCAAGGAGCCTTTATTTTTTATATCAGTCAGTAATGAACCTTATTTAAGTTAATGTGAGATATCAAATAGGTTTGTTTGATAGCTTTAAGAAAATGTTTGAGAGGCTTGACAATAGTTTTTCATTGGAAAAAATAAATATCTGTTCATTTAAAAAGTCAAAACTATTTTTGATTTTGTTCATAGTATTGATGTAATGATCTTAGGTATATGTGTGTGTTATCGGTTATCGGTATCGGTTTTAAAAAACAGTTATCGTGCATCCCTATCTGTAATACACTTCAAACTAATGCTGCATTATACAGAAAATAAGAGCGACATGATACAAAAGACTCAATAGAAACGACTTTATTGTATCTGCTGATGCCTGAAAACAAACTGGCTAAAAGAAAATGCTGAATACTGAGAGACTGGATTATGATTTCTGCTTAAAAGGACATTTCCATATAATAAAGGACAAACAAAGGAGTCCTTTACACACGGTGATCTCTAAAAAAAAAAAAGAAATAAAGCCAGAGTGGTGTATTTTTTGTCCTTTACATACACCTTGATTCTGCCCAGTGACCTTCACTTCCGACTAAAGCCAATGCACTTTGAATCTTAGACGATATGCTTTACAATAAAGATGACCATGTGAAATAATCATTTTAATCAGGCTAGAAGCAACATCTAAACCTGTGCACGTTCTTGACGTGAACAAAATAAGCCTGGCAGCACCTGCCTCAACAATATGGACCATAAATACCAGTTCTGTTCACTGTTATGAACAAAATGACCTCAGAAATGACTCCTAATGAAATTTAAATATCTTCAAACATTCTTTACGAAAGCTGTCTTACGATGTTGATCTCTAAAGAATTGATCTCTACATTTAAAGATTTAAAGTAAATGCATTTGATTTAGAAGAATTTGTAGGTATTTGATGAAACTGATAAAATTATTGGTTCTGAGAGTTTTCTGTTTTGAGTTTTTAGTCCCATTTTATTCTAAACAATCCTGGCCAGTCAATCATGGATAAGCTTTAAATGCATGCAGTTATAGCTCTTTTAAATAACGCTTGAAAGAAGATGTATTGGGCCAGATACTTGTTATTTACTAAATGGATATCCAGTGGCTCAAAACTCAGAAATATTGGGCTTTGTCTCTAAAACTGTAGTCATTAGACTATTGTTGGTATTGATGTCTAAGTTCAGTGTTATATTGCATTAAGTGGACATAAAGTTTAAAAGCATTGATAAGATGTGTGAGAGGATTTCATGAAAGGACACAAATGCAACCAGCGTCGGTGCAGATGATCCATAGTTCATTCTGACTGCACTAAAGAGAGGCAATATAACTAAACATTTGTTTTTTTCACCGTTTTCCAAGGAATCTATGCTCTACACAAAGTTTTATACAAAAAAAAACATGCATCTGTTTCAGTTTAGAGAGGCAAAAAGATGTGTTGGAGTAAGAGGGGCACATTGTGGAGTCTTGGCAACTGGAAAATTTTAACATGATATCATGTAATAAAAGGAGCAGAAGGGAGGGGGGGGGGGGGGGGGGGGCTGTCTTTCAAATCTGACTTAACCACAAAAATCAAAGTATCTGAATTATTCCGACACAAATTATTTCAGTATTCTCCACGTATTTGCCTTCTAGTGTTATAAACAGGCCTAATGCTTACCTGTACAACTGAGACCAATAATAAAAGTGTGAATAATTAAATGTCAGGACCTGTTAAGAAATACCTGATTATTTCACACACCGTTGCTTCCTCTTCTACTCAGTTAACTCTCTCGGTTTAATAGCTGCAGGGTTGAGCCGTCATAGCAACGCTGCTTCCCTCCACCCACAATAGTTAATTCAACATGTTTCCAATCATGCACCAGGGGCTATCATGACAGGCCTAAAACAACAGGATACCACGTGAATGAATGGCACCGGTCCAGTTCTGGCTCCGACTCCCTTGCACGAATATGAGGGCGCTTGGCAGGCGTCCAGTTTCCCAGGAAAACTGTTGGAACACCCATGTGGTACGAGCTTCTTAGGTGTTGAGCTGAAACAAGCTCTCACCGAAACCTCAAAGACATGTTAAGAAAACCCCTGACGTACCTTTGCTTTTCATCGGTTTCGGAAGAAATCACCTTACGCTGCAGAATAAGCGCTTGTGGGAACCAGGACACTTCAGGTAGCTGGAGGTAAAAAAGTGCTCGACTGTAATACGACGCTGGATGTGCCTCATTTATCAGCGGCGCAATGATCCAAAATCAACATAAGGAAAGCAGAGCTGAGCCTCGCTTCCATCCTCGCAGACCAAGCTGAGCGGGTCAGCACCTTTATGTTTGGCTAGCAAGGCCGACTGCTTCTCTAGAAATAGTTGAATAACCAACTGTGTCATGGTAAAAGTGAGGAGAGCGTGAATCAGAAGGATCCTGATGAATGGGAAAGAAAAGTTTGTATTGAATGTTGAATTACTTCTTTGATGTTTAGACTCCAAAGTGATGCTGAGAACTATACTAGAGTTCATTTAAAGACAAATTTCTTTTGAAAAAAGATCACAGTCAGTCCTGTTAAATGGAAAAAAGAGAGATCTATGTTGTTTTGGGAAATTGTGACCTATAAAGGCCTTAACATGTAAGGCTGGTTTTCTGAAATAAATCATGAGAACCAGTAGATGTGATTAAGAGCTGTGGAGAGATTTTCCATCTTGCATCAATTTCAATGTGTAGATTCAGATTCAGATTCAAGGCTTTATTTGTCATATGCATAGTTAACACAGGGTCAAGGATGCAATGAAATGCTTGCGGGGAGAAAGAACCGCTCGTGACTCGCCAGGGAAAAGCCAGATAAAAAGAGTAGGATAAAAGTACAGTACACTCTACACAGTAGAGAATTCCGACAAATAATGCAGTGAAAAATAAAAATTTAAAAATTTCAAGCATATGCGGTAAGTGTACAGTGGGTCACAATGTGTAATATAATAATAATATAATATAATAGTAATAACAATAATGATAATATAAGTATAGGTTAATGTAAGTGTATATATAATGTGATATAGTATAGTACAGATACTCAGTACGCATAGGATATGGCAATATGAATTGTAAATTCTATAATATAATATACGTATATAACTATGTATATGATATGTATATATAATATGATAATGATAATAGTGCTAGTAATGATAATATGAGACACAATATACACAGAGTGGTACACTATACACCGAGTGGATCCTAACAAAAATTAGATATAGTCATTTTCAAAATATAACAGCAATATACAATAGAAAAAAAAGATATTAGAGTGTCAACATTAACTAAAGTGTCGTAGTGTGAGGTGCATGGGAAGGGTGTGTATACAATCATTGCACATGAATACGGTATATTGCACATAGTGGGGTATTGCACATTGTCTATAGCAGCGGTTATGACAGAATATGGAATAGAGGTAGTGAGTCTTTATGGCAGAGTGAAGGTGCTACCTGGAGTTGAGTAACCTGACGGCCTGGGGGTAGTAGCTGTCCCTCAGTCTTTTTGTGCGGGCGGGCAGGCTCCTGTGCCGTCTGCCAGATGGTAGCGGACGGAAAAGTCCATGTGCTGGATGTGTGTGGTCTTTGGTGATGATCTGCGCCTTACGCAGACCCCTGCTGTAGAAAATGTCCTGGATGGAGGGGAGGCTGCTGCCTGTGATGTCCTCTGCCGCTCGCACCACCCTCTGTAGTGCTTTGCGGCTCTGGGCAGTGCAGTTCCCATACCACACTGTGATGCAGCCCGTCAGCAGACTCTCGATGGTGCAAAGGTTGAACCTCGACACTGACCTATTTTAACCCCCTTTTTTCTTAAATAAAACTTCAATAAACAAAATGTATGAAGTTCATAACATATATGACACTGAAAATCATAATTTTATTTAATCTAAATTGGTTATTTATAATCTTTTAGGTTGTTTTTGATGTAAAAATACAAATTTCCACCTTTTTTAGATCTCATTTCTCATAGGTTACTTTTATTTCATTACTACTGAGATTGTTTTATGAATTTCTGAATCAGTCAGATGAGAAAATAATCACAGCTTGACATGCTGAGCTTTAATCTCCACCAATTACAAATATTTGACACACTACGTGCATAATTTAATGATATAAATGAAATGGATTATAAGTCACAGGGGACAAACATTAATTCTGCCTCAGTAAAATCTGAATACTTCTTCCACCAATGACAAACACACATACACCATATATATATATATATATATATATATATATATATATATATATACAGTCATGGAAAAAAACTATTAGACCACCATTTCTTCTTCACTTTCTTGTTCATTTTAATACCTGGTACCACTAAACGTCATCATGTGACTAAAACAGACAGAAAAGAAAACACTGAATGCATAAAAGCAGTGTTTTTGGCAGTACAACGCCATAGCTATTGATGTAAAAACTTAAGTGATTTAGGTTATAATCAAGAAAACCATGGAAAATGGTAAAATATCAGCTCTTAAATAAAACTCTTATGAGCAATCTTTGTGGTTATCGTTATGTTTGTCCAAACAAATGTACCTTTAGTTGTACCAGGCATTAAAATGAACAAGAAACTGAAGAAAACAAGGGTGGTCTAATAATTTTTTCCATGACTGTATATATATATTAAGCGCATGATTTCCCTGATTATATCACGATTAGTCGTATTGTATACGAAAAAACAAATAATGAACTTAAAAGTAGTGTAAAGGTCACTTTTATTGAAATGTTCTGCTGCCATATGAACTAAAGAGTTTGTTTTTCAGACAGAATTGTTAATATTTATACCTGAGTTGCTACCTGAACTGTAAAGTTCACTGATTTTTACCGTTCTCCATCTCTGTTTTAGTTTTGTCTGCCAATTATCTTCTGGTTCTGCAGCAGCCAGTAACAGACTTTTCAAAACAAAAGCATGTGAGCAACATGCGTTAACGTGCGATATAATAAATGACGGCGTTAGTAAAATAATGCGTTAACACGATAATAACGCGTTAACTTGCCCAGCCCTAATAAATATATATATATATAATATATATATATATATATATATATATATATATATATTTTTTTTTTTTTTTTTTTTTTTTTAAACACAGTACTTGCTCATTTGATCGAATGGACCAGCCTTCCTCTTCGTCTTTTGTGTAGCACAGAAGACGAAGAGGAACCTGGTAACAGTGGAAAAGAAGGCCTAGCTTAGAGTTCATTTCATATGCAAAAGTATATATTGACTGTACTGAACTTAAAATTTGCCCATTTCACTGTTTAAGATGGCGCTATTTTGCATGCAGCTAAATTGTTAACTGCTTTTAAGTGTTGCCTAAAAAGCACAAAACCGATAAGCCGAATGTATCGTCAACTATTGTAGTGGAGCCAGTCATACCTTGTTGAATAAATTGATTGCCATCCCATGCTTGTGTGCAGGGACTAGAACAGTTGTCCGATTTTATGGCTCAGTCAAGCTATAACTATAGCTCAGTTTACCTATGCATGCAAACATTCTGACAGTTTTACGGGCCGGTTGTTGTTGGAAAACAAAACACAAGTCTAATGGCTTTTCAGTCAGTAGGAATAACAGATGTTCCTGGGTTATGGAATCAGCATCGTCACATGTTTATTATCTGTTCCAGGCAAAAGCTGGGTGGACGGCTGGTAACCTGGACTAACTGACGTACGTGAACGCGCTTCATATGAAACATACCGCCCTGGGTCACATGACGTCATCATCCATGTTGTGCTGAAGCTGTGAAAACAAACAGACTGGGGTGTTGGAGATAAGAGGGGTCAAAGCCCTTCCACCTTCCCACCATCCCCACAAACACACATTCAAACAATCGCACGCAGAAACTCAACACACGCTCCCCCGAGAGGCTGGATAGATAGTCACGCACCTGGTCCTGCCAACACGCTATCAGTCAACCACACGTCAGACAACACGGAAAACAAAACAAACACACACACCGGCACACACACAACAAGAGAAGTGCCTGAACGTAAGGAGGCATGAACAACGGCTCAGTGAACGCAGGCATGTCCCATTAGCATACATCAAGCGTTAGCTGGAAGGATATAAACACTACTTTCATCCTCTTTCCTTGAGGATTCACAGAGAGATTCCAGCTCGTCGTTCAACCTTTGGCTTCGCCGCGGTCAACCGCCCGCTCAAACAACACACGTTCAAGCAGAGTCATCGGAGCATCATGGGAAAACTCAAATTATTTCCCACATCCTCAATTTTACGTCCCGGATCTTCATACTTAGCTCTGAAACAGTTCACAGGCAAAGTTTTACACGCACGATTAAGAATCCAAGATATAAACAGTGTCATGCTGCCGTCGGCGAATCTGGATTAAACCGTAGTGATAAATACAAGTTATCAATATTATTTAAATGTTTACATTCTGATTAGCATAAAAATGCAAAGGAGAATATTGTGAAATATTTTGACTGCAGTGTTGTGAGAAAATTAGATGAATATATTCTTCATTAGAACAGAAGTACAAAGGTAGAAGAGACTCAACCGATGACTCTCTCTCCTCAGGTGTTACCGCTACCTGCTCTGCTCAACTACTTTGTGTCATGTGACCTCAGTAGTTCACATGTAAAGTGTAAAGCCTCTGAGGCTTTTTGTGGGGGGGTGGGTCCATTTGAGGGATGGAGGAATTTTGAAAAATGCCCCGTTCCATGACTAGATATAAACAAGGCATTAAGTGTAATGTTTGATTAATCAAAGGTAATTAAGGCTTCCTTATTTTCACTTTCAGTTCCATCAGTTTAACTGCCATATGACAGACTAACGTCTCTACTACAATGTTTTAAAGGAGCTACGTGGATTGACTCTGGCAGCAGGATTTCCTTGAACATTTCTGGCTCTTCCTGTTGCTCTTCCTCTTTAAGACCCAGCATGTCTTACACATCTTACACTTGCTTCCTGCAATATTCCCAAACCGGACAAAAAAACTTCAGCTCCGGGGAAAGTTGGGGTGCGTATGTAGCGGTCCATCCCGTACGCTAGTGTCGTTCCTGTGGCCTTCTCAGCTCCTTTGGTGTCGATCGCATCACTACAGTTCGTTGTTTTCTCTCCTTCTCCTTTCGTTTGTTGGCGGCCATCTTTCCCTACATACGTGCATTTGTAGTCAGGCAAGCTTCCTGCCATCAGCCACTGACATGGAGATGATTGAATAAACGTTCCAGCAGGGTTAGCATGGACGGGTCTTTGAAAGATCCACCTTGTGCTGGTGCTGCGGGTGGAAGTCCACAGTGGGACGTCCACAGTGGGACGTCCACAGTGGGACGTCCCATTCAGCTGTTGGCGGCAACATGAGAAATCACTGTTACCTGTAGTTGATGCTCAGTTAGCATTGTTGCTTCGCTAAGCTTCTTCTTAAGGCCAACCTACCGCCAATCATACCTGCCTGGTAGAACAATATTCACATAAACATATTCTCTTTAAAATATGACTTTATTAGGCTTTTGTTAGCCCAGAATAGTACTCAGCAGCTACAAATTATGTCTTTTATACAGTTGTCATGGATGTAAAATCTGCCTATAAAGACCGACGCTTTTGCACCCAGCTTTGTACATGAAGGCCAATAGGGATTTACTCTGTTTAGGAGTCTGCACCTAGTGGTCAGTGGAGGAACTGCAATTTCTGGGCTTGCCAGTTTTCAAATTTACTGTTTCAAATCATGTAAGTCTGGAGGAGTTTTGCACATTTTGTCTTCTGCAGTGCATGATATTATGAAACAAATGCCACTTAATGAACGTATTTCTGCAAAAAGAAGCCTTATGTTAACCTTGTAAAGAGGTAAAAGTGATATCTGTTGCCCCCATCTGCATCTGTGATGGAATAATAAACAATGGAAATTTTGTGATGGCATTATATACATTAATACAGATAACAACAATGGGATTTTAGAAGCAAGAAATGCTGTTTTCAACATTTTTCCAGGTATGTTCATGTATTATTTAACAAAACTACAAATTTTATGTTCTGCACACATTATAAAGGCAGGAAAAATGGGGCACAACAACTGAAACACGTCATTTCTTGGTATTGACTAAGCCAGAACTTTGTAATGTTGCCGTTCTTTCTCACATCACCTGAGTGGTACTTTTTACTTTTCAAACTTTGAGAATGTGTCACCGGTCTGAAATGTCAGATTCACATTTCTTTCAATCAGCATTTTCCACATTGTTCCAATCTTTTATTGTGTGTGTGTTTTTTTTAAATTTGGGATTCTAATATAATAATTGAAAAAAATGTCACATATTCACATTTGTAAATTGTCTTTGAACACAGTTTCAATCATTACATTCTCATGTTAAAAGTTTTACTTTTTTTTTTAACAACAAATCCACTTTAAGAAGCTCCAAATCACTCCAAATCATATATAATTGCTTTAAACTTTTCTTTCTTGGCCTACACTCACTCATATTAACTCAGTTATTCAGTAAATAAACCGAATACCTCGTCTTACGCTGAAATTCTAACTCACATCTTCTGCTGCCCAGTTTCTTTGCTTCATCCTCCCGTAAATCAATAATATCAAAGTCTCCAAAGTCCTGTAACTCATGAGTTGTGAAGATATTGTAATATTCCACTACTTGGGCCAGAGTTTGGATCTAGATTCATAGAAGCAATGTTCAGGACCTAATGTTGCACTTTCCACCTGGACTTTTTATCCTCGTGAAACATGAACAATTTTCAAATTTTTAACCACGGTTTAAAAGAAACCTGGAATCCCCTGACGAGGCCACTTAATAGCAGAAAGAAAATCTAAAGGACATAAATACGGAACATCTGCAACAGCTTTCAACCAAAACATCTAAAGTCAAATGTGGCAAAACGAAGTTCTCACACAAACTTAAGGGATCTAATGGGAACTAGTTCCCTCCGCCAAGGAGGTTCTGTTTATCTGTCTGTCTGTGTTCAAGATAACTCAAAAAGTTATGGATGGATTTTGATGAAATGTTCAGGAGTTGTCAGAAATGTGGAAGGAAGAACTGATTTCATTTTGGTTCTGATCCAGAAGAAATCCTGGATTCTGGATCATTTATAAATTTTCGATTTCGTCAATGGGGCCAAAAATTTTGTTTCTCAATATCTCCGTTATTTTTGCCCAAAACTTATGAAATTCGACTCAGGGATTGACAATGGAAACCTCTATCGAATTTCAAAGGCTGATCCGGATCTGATCCAGATTTTATAGCAATCTGTAAATCGCTATATGGGGGAATTGTTGTGCTTGGCCTTAAATGAACCTTAAATGAACAAAACCATGGTGATATGTTTCTGTCTCCTTATTCTAAGCTACTTTCTATCATCTCTGTATTGTCTTCAATAACTGAGTGTTCCCGTCTACTTCCCTTTAAAAAAAAAAAAAAAAAAAAAAAACAAGACTCAATTTTAAACATTCTTTCACGTGTAATCACCCATCAATAAATACAATCATCACATATGGAAACATGTTATAAGATGATGGACGATGTTTGGGACGTGTGTTACCATGTTATTAAAAGTTATAACATGTGAAAAATATTTACACATGCTGGATTATGTGATAACACCGTAGAACAAATGTGCCTGAGTTGTTTAAATGTTGAGCTTTTCTACGTGTGGTTAATTACGTAATTATTTATGTAACAACATGTCTGCTATTTGGACAGAGTAAGAAAATAAAAAACCTGCTCCAGTAAGAAAATACTGACACAAAATAGAATAATTCATCACTTATTTGAACATATTTGGGATTTGGACGGGTTTTACATGTGATGGTTAATTTGGGTTTTTCTTTGTCCTTTGCTTTATTAAGTCTGTTTTGTTTGTTTGTTTGTTTGTTTTACTGCTGTGGTTTCAGGGAACCTGTTTTCTTCATCTTCTGTTTTTTTTCTAGATAAAACTTCATTTCCTTATGTTACTCTCATTAAAGCTCCTCTCTTCTGTTTTTCATGTTCTGCTCTCATCTGCGTTGGCTGGTTTGCTTTACTTCCTTGTTTTGAACATTCTATTATTCGATTGGACTTCCCCGGTTCTTCTCTGTCCTGGTTATTCAGGTCCGTGTCTCTATATTGTCCTGCTTTTCCTTCCTCCTGCTGGTCCAACGTCATTCTGTTCTGTTGTTCACCTTCTTGGTTTTTTTTTTTTGTTTTTTTTTTGGTCTTTCAGCTCATTTCAGTTTGTTTTCGGGTTATCCTGCACTGACAGAACTTTTGGTTTAAACAAAGAAGATTTTTGCCTCCCAGTCTCCTTCATTTGGGTCCCCCCCCCCCCCCCCCCCCCCCAACGCTGATAGTGACCCCCCAGGTTTCACATGTGATCCTACAGGTTTTAAATGGGAATTTACACATATTCACACCATGAAAACCAAGCTTTCCCACGGGGGTAAAGACATGTTTTTACGTGTCCCAGACATTTCATTTATGCTTCTCATACACTGAATTTGACGTGTGCAACATCAACATGTCGTCACATGGGATCACGTGTGTTTTCGCACGTGTGAGATTCACGTGTTTTTCTGCAAAGGTTGGAGCTTTTGAACTGATATTTAACATATATTTCTGAAAACAAGTATAATGTTCCTGAAACTAGATTCTTGCTTTCATAATAACAAAAACATTAGACATTTTACAAATTCTTGATCATAACGTCAAGATAGCCTTTTCATCCATGATCAAATATCACATTATGGGAAAGGTTCTCATCAACTTGTCCAAATGTTTTTTTTTTGTTTTTTTGTTTTTTTAAGTTGCATCAAAAGGGAATTTATGAGGCACGTTATTCAAAGCAGGTAACTCAAAATACGTACTCCTGTATTTATTGTTTTGTCCTTTCAAAGGTCTGCTGGGAAAGAGAGCTGAAAACCTTGATTGATTACATAGTCAGCAACAAAAGAGCAACACTGATGATATTGATTAAATGTATCATAAATGTCACAGCTTCAGTAAAGAGCTCTGGTTTATAAGTTACCAAAAGGAGGTACTGATCCGTTGGGGAAATGTTCTTACCTGGTTGTAAACCCACACCTCAGGTCATCAATGACATCGTATAACAGGATAATGAAACCCAACTACAATGTTTCTGTGCAACTGCATCGATTTAAAAGTTAACGTTGACATGCTTTTTAACTCAACTCTATCTGAGTTAGAGGAGACAAGATGAAGGTGAGCTAATATCCAAAATAAAGACAATTCAGCTTCCCAGGACACAGACTACAGAAAAGTTCAATCAACTGCAGTGGCATCTTTATATCTGTATCTCTCTGCATTCAGGTGATGATAATGATTTTATACTGAGACTTTAATCGTGACGTATGAAGCTAAGCTAGGCTAGCTAAGCTAGCTTCAACGGTTCGAGAGGATTTCTCAGTCTGTCTGCTGTGCTGTTTTGAATGAAATACTGGCAAACTGTTAGTGTTTCTCAAAAAAACAAAAAAACTATGGCACCACACGAAGCACATGATCACAGCTGCCACACATTTAAGGTGCTGTTGGTCAAAAAGCACCGAAACACAACACGTTTAAACCCCACAGCCTTTAGCATCCAAACAAACAAGCGTTTTGTATCCCATGAGTAGGTGGAATAAGCCTCATTACTCTCAACACTCTGTTAAGATAATCACAACTTTCTGAGCTCCACTAACTGAGATTTAAATAGGTACTTGTTGTTGTTTTTTTTTCATCTTTTAAACTCTTATTGGTGTCATCTGTGGCTGGCCTGACGCTGCTTTGCCCTCAATAGCATTTAAGCTCATATAAGATTTGCTGCTTTTATTTTTTCTCCTGTGCGCAGCGTCTCATTACAGAAAGGCCTGAAAAGTTGCCTTCAGCCACAGAGCTGAAAGGTGGCGAGCTTCCAGACGACACAGATGTGAGCTCTTTATATACTGTACACATAAAAAAGGCACAGAATATTGCATTATAAGGTAAACAACACGACCATGTCCTGCACCAGCCTCGGCTCACTATAAAACATATCATTATGTTTGTCTAGTCGACGGTGGTAGCTTGTTAAAAGCACCTTTAAACACATGTTCACCGCCTGCTTACGTTTCTGAGACACAGAGCAGCTGTGATTCGACTTGAGGAGAGCGGAGGAGGGAGGGAAAAGACGTGGAGGCAATCGTGTAATTAGTAAACTCACAAAAAAGTCTGGTTGACCATGTCTGAGTGTGAACGACCAGGAAGTGTGTGTCTGCGACTGTATCTGCGTGACAAGACGCTGTTTGCAGTTGGAGTCCGTCGGGACACAGCTGTTGACTGGCGGCAACGCTGAAGCTAACATCACCACCCCCCCCCCCCCCCCTTCACGTCTGCTGCCCCTCCAATATCAGATAAAGTTCATTAGAAAGTTACAGATTTCATTTGTAGCAGTAAATTAAAACACTGAGAGATTAAACCTCTTGTTTGCATAAATGAGCATCTCATGGGGGTTGATTTAGGGTTTATATCTGGTCTGGGACAATGGCTGCGGTTACATGGTTTTTTAATTCGGAATTAAAATTAGGAATTAAATGATTCCGAATTGTTTTTTTCGAGTTTACATGGAAATGTAATTCCGATTAAGGTTTAATGGAAAACCGTTAGTTCGGCTTTATCCAACTCTGCTTAAAGGTACTGATTGGATGGGGTTTGGACAAACATAACGATAACCACAAAGATGGGTGCGTCTCTATCTAAGACCTTTTATTTAAGAGCTTTGAATATTACCATTTTTATGTTTCCATGTTTTCTTGAATTATAACCTAAATTCACTTAAGTTTTTTACAATCAAATAGCTATGGCACCGTTTACTGCCAAAAACACTTGCTTTTGATGCATTCAGTGTTTTCATTTCGCGTCTGTTTTAGTCACATGATGACGGGAATTAATTAAAGAGGAATGAGTGTAAACATGACCGCTGAATTAAAAATTAAAAGGAAAGTGAAGAAAAAAAAATGGTTAAGGTCTAATAATTTTTTTTTTCATGACTGTAATTAAACTGTGGTGTAAACGCACCCATTATCACCACCACTGTGAAGTTAAACTGCCATCTGCATTAAAATAAATAAAAATTTAAAATGAAAAAAGACATCGGAGCAGCTTATGAATTGTGAAAAAGTCATATTTTGGAAAATAAAAACTGAAACAGTAAACAGTAAAAGCTGAACTATTCATCACAGCTTTGCTCTTCCACCCTCCATTCATCATTCTTTCTTTCTTTCTATCTTAAATCAGTCAGCCTCTGTCCCACAGGTGTGAAGCGTTGGAGCGTAACAGGGAGATAAACACCTGTTTGAACACACGTTTGTGTCTTGGGACTGTACCTGGATGTATTTCTGTCATTCAGTGATCAGAACAAATGTAGCTCAAACTATTCTTTTATCATTTGTTCTTTTTTTCTGTTTCTGGTTTGTGAAGCAATAGACTTTGACTTTAGGAGATTTTCTTTCTTTTCGTTTTCAGCTTTAAAACAAAATGGAAAAAAAAACAATGCATTTGTTTTGCTATTAGTTTTGTTTGTGTGACATGACGCTGGTAATACGGCCGTGCACATGATTTCAGTGTGGTTCAGAAACACTTTTATTTCTCATTTATTATTTTTTTAATCTTGTACTCCATGTAAAACCTTTTCCCAGCTAGAACGGACGCTATGGTGCTGCTTCATTGTGTTTTACAGCTTTCACAAAGTTGCCAGTAACTCAGTATTTTTCTGGACTGTCCCTGAGGATTTTTCTTTCTTTTTTGTTTGTTTATTTGTCTTTTTTTTTTTTTTTTTTTAATAGGTCTGGGAGCAACTGATGGATTTTGAAAAGATCTGGATTGTCTAAAAAAACAGAAGGCCACAGAGGAGGAAATGACAGTAGTCTTAACATTTCTGTACAAATCAACAAATTTGAATTTGATCTGGATTTTTATGTGAAAATTGCAGAAGTCTTCCTCTTTACACCTGTTTGTTGTAGTATATGATCTAATGAAAGTATCGGTAGAGCAGCTGTCTCCAGATGCTAAATACAGTAAGTCTTTGTGAATGTTGCTAATAAGTAGCTGCTGACAGTCTCTGAGACTTTCTGTCAGATTTATGTTTCCAGGAGGAAACTGGCAGAGGATGGTACTTTCAATCATCGGCCGATATCTTCGCTGATTAATTATTGCATTTTATTAAGGGAATAATTACAAGCAAAAATCTGCCACATGCCTGCACATGTTAACACAGAATATCAACACAGTACAAAGTCTGTATTAGCATCCATGTAGCACAAGAGCTGTCAAGATCAGGGAAGAATAGAAACTATTATGCCTATCAAAGTTAATGCGCTAATAACGCGTTAACGCAAATTCTGTTTAACGTCACTATTTTTTTTAACGTGAGATTAACGCACACACGTTTCTGTAAATATGACCCTCGGTAAACGTGTGGGACAGACATGGCGACAGAAAAGGGTCTTATGAATGGTTAGTTTAGCTTTAAGGTGCTGCCAGATGGTTCTGTTGACCAGAAAAAGGTTATTTGTATTTACTGTCGCTGGGAGTTGAGTTTCCACCGCAGGGCGCGGTGAAGCTAGCTTCACATCCGACATTCGCTTGTTTGTTTTTTTTCTCTTTAAACTTTAATAGCGTCATGAAAACGGCACTGATTTCATCCAGGTTGGTATCATTTTGTAGATATAAGTTTGCCAGACATTTCACAAGTGTCATCAACCCTCCAAGCTCAGTGGGCGTGGCTAAAACTCTAAGGAACAGCGCTGAATGTCCTTCTGAGTACCTGGCTGCTGCCGTGGAGTTTAGGGACCGTCAGCAAATTACTGCAGTCAAGCAGCAGCTCCGACAAAATATACAAACAAGCATGATGAATTAATTAAACTAAAGGCTTAAAAAAATTAAGTAGATCCCCCTGACCCTGTATGGGACTAAATGGGTATAGATGATGGATGGATGGATGGATGGATGGATAAACAGAACATTAAACAAAATGTGATTAATATGCGATTAATTGCGAGTTAACTATGAAAATCATTCGATTAATCGGGATTAAAACATTTATTCGACTGACAGCCCTAATTATTATTGTTAGTAGTAATAGCAGTAGTATTATGGGCATTTTTTAGTACAGAATAATTAATGAATTTATCCATTTTTATCCAAAGAATACGTATTAGCATGTCAGACAGAAAACTCAAACCAACTAAACTGAGACTTAACAGAGCATCATCATGTTGATCACCACCACTGTTATGGAGCAAATATTTTTTTTATACCTGTGCTCAATTCGAGCAAGTTCCTGGTGTTGTTCCAAATGTGCTTAGAATCAGGGTTCTCCATTTTTAAAAGGAAGACCTTTTAAAAATGGTAACATATATTTTAAAAAGTATATATGCTCCACATGTAGTCATATATATTTGTAGTCATCAAATATATTATGAATTGGTGGTTTTTACACAGTTATGTATGTTAATATGTGGTTTATGGTAATACCAAAAACTAGTTGTAAATTTAAAAATTGGGAAATTTGTGACTATTTTAACTCAAACTGATGAAAAATACCAAAATGTAAAGGAAAAAAGTACCTATTGTCTCAGAATATCATTTTGGTTACCATGTGTTCATTTTGAGTCTCCAAAGGCCTTTTTGGAGCTGCGCCTAGATTTTTTAATGAAAAGACCACTGTAAAATGGTCATATGTTGTGCTATCTTCTTCAAATTTGAAACACATGTTCAGTTATAGTGCGCCTACAGCCTCATAGTGTCATTTACTATTTCAGATAAATATTCAGACTATTATTCATCCTGAAAGTTATTTTTTATTTCAGGCGGAACAAATTTTTAAATTTTTTACTGACTTCAGAGTTCCATTACTCTGTCTCTGTATCACCTAGAGTGTTCCTGACAGTTTTATAAGAAACTACAGAGTGTCTTCTTTATGGAACACTTTAATGCATCCATGTGGACAGAACAGTTTAGAAGTGACAATCATTTTAATTTGGGTACATCATTTTAGGCGTTTTGCTAAAAAAAAGGGGGTCAGGGTTTATCAAGTTAAAAAGCTTATTAGATTCATTTCAGATGTAGTGCCTTGAACTCAACTCAACCGTGGTCAGAGGTTCGGTTTATACCGGGGTTCACCGTATAAATGAGTCATTTTTATAGTGGATGATGTTATTCCTCAAAGACAGCTACACTCTGCGCTAAAATTACTCCCTGAAAATACTTATTGTCTCAATAAAAAGCAAGAGGGAATGCTTGTTTAGCATTTACCAAACATGTCTTTTATCAGATCCACACTGATGACTTTATTTGCTTATGAAGCAAAACGCAAAATGACAAAGTATCTGAAAGCAGCTGGTGGAAGCCAGCAATTAGTCATAAGCAAACAATTTTGGTGGCATGAAGATGTTTTTAGATCTGTGCGGTAGCAGTGGAACAGTAGCAGAAAAGACATTATTTGGTCAGTGATATAACAGAAGGGAGTAAAGGGCTTTAGCAGCAGCGGCGGCTGGTCCAACGGTATCCCACAATCCTCACATCCCAAAGCCTGCTCTCAGTATTGACACTTTTCCTTTACACGGATCCAACAGCCACTTTCATGTAAAAGTCATTTGCAGTTCAGTTACTGGTACCGCAAAGTGATTAGAGGGCTAAATCGACTTTGAAATCCTACCCAATAGTAACGTAGACCTTAGTTTTCTCTCGTAGCAGTGGAAGTAAATCAAACTGAGGAGGAAAGAGTGAGTTTCAGGCCTGCCAGAAACTTTTAATTCCTTCCTACTTCCATTTATTGGCCACTTGCCTCCAGACAAATAGTTGAAACTGAAATCGCCATGTGCAGATATTGTTTTTTTTTTTTTTCCTTTTTCTTTTCCCCAGTGGAGTAATACTGGGAGGGTGCTTTCAACTGGTCTGAGTTCAGTGACAGATGTGGCTAACTCTTAAGGAATTTACAGTAAGCAAATGAGAGCTGGGAGAACATTTTTCGTCATAAAACAAATCTCAGTTTGCCATGTGACGGTGGTTTTCAGTAGATCAAAAAGCACATGCGACAGTCAGACGTGTTTATTGATTATCCATCTAACTACAGCTCACGGCTGGTACTGCTGACAGGTTTCTGCTAAATCTAATTGGGATGTGGCTGCCTCTCAGACTGGATTACTGGCTTTGTATCGGCGAGAAATCTAATTTACCTAATTTGTTCTTCACAATAGAACCTTAATCTGCAACATGGACTTCACATTAACGTTACGATGGGAAATGGCTGAGCGGGAAGCACAATGTTTCCTTTTACGTTGTGGGATGATAAAATGCTTGTGGAAGAAAAAGTAGATAGTAGACACTAACTCATCCACAAATGAGTCTGAGCAATCACTGCAGTCCACTCCAGCTTAGCTTCCACTCCAGCATTAGCATTAGCTTCCACTCCGGCATTAGCATTAGCTTCCACTGCGGCTGCATTCAGGCTTTGTTCAAGTAAAGAAAATGTGACTAAGCGCTAGAGCTGGGCAGATCGATCCAAATATCGATAATATCGATACCAACGCTGGTATAGATATCGGATGATACTCGTGTAAAAAGATACTAAAGCTTTTTTTCTCTGCTACAAGCACTGACTACTGCTTGTGGTCAATTTCAGCATAATTTCATATTAACTTTCAAAGTACATGTTATTTAAGTCACGTGTTACTGGAGCCAACTCAGAAAAACATAATTAAGACCTTGTAATAACCCAGTACATGTCATGTATCCAGTAAAAGGTGTTATCTAAGATCAAAATAACATTAGATAATCCTTTATTTAGTGCAATATGACGATACATATCGTGAGGATGATATAAAAGTGTGTATCGTGCCATTTCTCTTCTATCGTTTCTATCGTTTCTAACCTAATTTTATCAATTATTACAGCAAATATGTAATTAAATAACCTGCAACGATAAATTTGATAGAATCATATCTACTTCTACAAAGTAGCCTTTTATGTTTGCACTTTTATTCATGGTTAATGCCTTAAACAGAGTTCTCTTCAACCCTGATGTTTACTTTAGACACTTTATATTGGTTTGCAAACTTTGCACTACAAGGTTACAGATTTCAGAAAGTTGAAAAATAATTTGTGTTTATCCTTTTATAGCTGAACTTCAGTGCAAAAATGTGTTTTTCCTCTCAGAAACTGTTGTGCACTTTAAAAAAATGTGAAAGCTACTGTACCTCTGTACCTACCTGTTTTTGCTGCACTAAAATGTATGTTTGTGACAGTTCAGCTAAATGTCCTTTCAAAATAAAGTTGAAAAGTAAGCAATGAAATTTTTGTCAAACTTTTCAGAGAATAACTGAAAACATACTTTATTATGGTATATCGTGATATATATCGTTATCGTGATATAAAATAGTCCATATCGTGATATATGATTTTTTCCATATCGCCCAGCACTACCTTTATTTATTCACCAATGGAGACATTTATAGTTAAAGCAACAGGAAAGGGAACACGGTGCAAACAAAATTACACAAGTATTGAAACGTATAATATAAGAAGTGGAATAGAAAAAACATTATGAACACGACAATTCAACTCCAAAGAATATTTACAGAAAAATGTTAATTGTGATAATAAAGTATTTTGCTGTCACCTACAAAGTTTGCCGAAACTGTATTCTAGGTTTTAACAAAATAATCCAAAGACAAAAATCACAAAAACGGCAAAAGGTCAGCAGTTTCATAATAGATCAAGCTTTATATAATAAAGTATCGGTATCGGCGATTGATATCGGTGATACTGGCCCTGTATTTACTTGGTATCGGATCGATACCAAAATTCCCAGTATCGCCCAGCTCTACTAAGCGCTAAGACTTTCTACCTTGCAGGATGTTTTTCAAGCCAAAATTGCTTTGATGGAAACCGAAGGGGAGCTAGATGGGGGAGTAGCCAGACACTCACTACAACCAGCCTCTCCCACCCCCCCCCCCCCCCCCCTCACCATCACATGCAAATTACTAGCGCTGTAGCGATACACTAATCTCACGATACGATACGATACATCTGGCTCACGATACGATATTATATCGATATTTTTCTAACAATACATTTACATCATTTTCTGAAAGATTTTAACAGGACAAAGTGATTTTGGTGACATCTTGTGAGTGTTCCAGTTTGTTTGAATTAACTGAACTGAAAGGTAGGTGACTGCAAACAACGTCACAGAGAGGAGAGAAAGAAGGCCTCTGATTGGTCAATTCTACATCCACGTCATCGAAGAAATGAGGAAGTACCCACATCTGTACGATTCTGGTTCTCCACGCTACAAAGACAGCACATATTCTAGTAATTCATGGAGGGAGATAGCGATGAATGTGGGTCTGGATATGGCCGAGATGGTGAGGAAGTGGAAAAACGCAAGAGATACGTTTAGTAAGTTTAGCTAGTTCGTGATTGTCGCTCTCCGTTGTGGCGTTGAATAACAGCGCAGACGCGCTTCAACATTAACATATATCAAAAATAACTGCGGCGTACCGGGGACAAGATAACTGCGACACGTTGCAGCGAGAATAAACACAACCCTTAAAGCGGGCGTTTTCCACCACTGAATACGGTCTCAAATCCTGACAAATAAAGTTTGGCTAGCTCTCAGTTAGCATTAGCTTGTCCTGGTGGTTACGTTTCAGGTGGGCTCGCCTCGCAGGTTGGTGGTATTTCCAGAGTACTTCACGTTTGTGTGACACAGCTTGCAAACCGCCATACTTTTGTCTAAATCTTCGCTTTCCTTTTTCTTTTTCAAACCGAACTGCTCACACACATCTGCTTTTAAGCTAGCAGGCGCTGCGTTTATACTCGCCGCCATCCTCTTGACTGGCTCAGCTGTAGCTGGAAGAGAAAGAAGCTTCTGGATAACCTGTTAGAAATGCTCTACAGCGACACTAATGGCTGGAGGACTAAATGGCACTTTGCAGGAAGATCACCTGTGTGAGACACGAGGGTTTTGAAGGGAGCTTAGAATATCGATACCCGCGGCTGAAATATCCATACTCTCTGGGAAATAAAATATCGATATATATCGCCGAATCGATAAAATCGCCCAGCCCTACAAATTACCCAATTAAGGCCTTCCGCTCTCTGCTCTCTGCTCTGGGCCCAGCCGGGCCGCCAAAGCTCACCCAGTAGAGGTTAGAGGTTAGAGGTTAGAGGAGGTAATCCGGCTCTCTGGGCCTGACGAGCAACGATGCTAGATGCTACCAGCTCCGACACTTTATCATCAGTGGGTGGGCACTGGGGTTTATAAAAGCTATAAAAGGCCCGAAGGAGTCAAATCTAAGCACCTTATCCCTCCTACCATTGTATTTGGACCAACTGCTAGTCTGGGGAGAGCGTGGATTTGTTTGTGTGCATGTGCGCCGTAGAGCTAACTGGCCAGACTGTGACCACTGACGTAGCAATAGCCTCCCGCCAACGAACCATAACACTGACCTGCGACTTCAGTGTAATAAAGTGTCAATCTGCGGTGAAAAGGGTTGCGTTACAGCTATCAGGCTTCATGGACACTGAACCGTTACTGACAGTTTGCGAGGTTCAGGGCTTTGCAACCTGAAACGTTTTTTATTAGCATCAGTGGCTTCTCATCAAAGGTAACCTGCCACGAGTCGAACAACACAAATCACCTCTTACCCCGATGTCTTATCGTGTTGCTGTAAAACTTGCTGTCAGATACAACATTGATCTCTGCCTGAGAGCTTCTTAAGCCCTCTTAGAAAGCAGAAAATTGATAGTACGGCCAAGACTGCAGGTGCACAGGATGAAAGGCTCCTTTAAATTCTCCGTTTTTACTGACTTTTTGTCTTCAGGGAACAGCGGTGCTTCTCAAAGAAGAGAGCAGCGGGAGGGAAGGGAGATGGTGGTGATTCTTGCTTTATGTTTTTAAAATGTATCGGCTAGAAAGACTGGCGCTAGTGAGAGAGCAACTGTTTGAATTTGTTAGGAAGACAAGAAGCTGTAAAAAATACCTGGTGTCCTTTACCTCCCAGAGACCGTACCACTGCAGTACTGAGCCCCAAAGAACAAATCACGTCACATGACCCATCAGAGCAAATGGCGCCGCGCTGACAGGAAGCAGCGTGGCCTAAATGAGTGCAGTCACTCGACAAGTGCGGTCAGCTCGCTTAATAAAGATAAAGTTAAAGAGATGGACTGGAAACAACAAGAGCAACTCAAACGGCAGAGGTAACCAGCTTCATGAAAGATCTATACATTATTCCATCAATGCATCGTTCTATTTAACACACTTGGTCTGAGCAAAGGTAGCTTTGGACATATTAAACAGCTAATGCATTAAAACCAGCAGGTTAATATGAGTTTTTTCCATCCTTGGTGAATGTTAGGTTGAGTTATAGTAAAAAAAACAAACAAGATAACGCTGAATAACTGATGATGATGTCAATCAAGAAGTATGACACTCATTTTGTCATATTGTCTATCTATGTCTATTGTCTATCATCAGATTTGTAGTTGTGATGTTTTAAAGTTTGTGCAATGTTTTTTTTTTTATGTTATGGGACTACGGATGGAAATTAGCACTTCTGCTACAATCCGGCATGTTTACATACTTGTATGTTTATTAATGTGCACTGTCCCATCCAAATAAACAAATAAATAAAATAAATTAAAAAAAAAAATTTTGACAGGAAATGTAATTAAGGTAGCTTCCACAAATGCAATGTGAGGGCAAAAAATTAATAAGAAAAAAAAGCAGTAAAAAGTGAAATATAAACCATATACAAAAAAAAAAAAAGAAAGAAATGAGTGCAGACCTGCATATTAAAACACTTTTTAGTGCTTAGCTTAGGACATGGCTCATTAACTGCCATGTTGAAAATGAATTGTTGAAATATTTCGCTGTTAAGATGGTCTGGAGCTTGAATTTAGGAATTTAGGATTTTAGGATGTGCTGTTGCTCCCAAAGTGCAAAAAAGTGGAAAGAGAGGAATTGATGACCAAAGTATTTTCTAAATACTAGGGATGTCCCGATCCCGATCGCGATCGGCGATCGGCCTTCGATCTTAAAAATTTAAGGTGGATCGGATCGGCCGATCAACATTATTATAACACGCCGATCTTTTTTTCATTTTTTTTTTCCTAAAAAGTGATCCTGATTAACAAAAATTAATAAAGTAATCATATTACACGAACAACAATATTTTTTAAACTATATACATTTAATAATTTGCACTGAAATGAGGTTTCCCAGCAGCGCTGTCTTGTATCCACCTTAAAAGTTTCAAGACCGGCGGCGTCAGGCTAAACTTTAGCAAAAATATCAGCAGTGTGGCAGCGCTATAAAATTACAAAGACCGACGCTTCGACTGAGACTTGCAACGTGTGGAAGGCTGAGATATCATGATGGGTAAGTAAGAAGAGAGTTTACAACACCACCAATTTAATCAGACACTTAAAAAAGCACGCAGCACCGATCACCGCTGCCTTCTGTCAGCCGTCGGCAGCAGCTTCGGCAGCAAACGCTCTGTGAAACTTTTAAAAGAAAGAAACTCCCGAAAGACTCGGAGAAATACAGAAAAATCACAGAGCTAATCGTGGAATGTTTTACTGAGGACGACCAGCACATTTACAAGGCATTTAACCGGCTCATTAATTACCTCGAGCCTCGTTCCCGTCATTACATGAACGACAAAGGACACAAAGGTGCGCCAACATGTGCAGCGGGTCTTGAATGAAGTTAAGTTAATATTTTATGTTATTTTTATTCTGATGTGATTTCATTGATTGTAAAGACTTCTGCTAGTGTTTTCATTGCCTTAAACTGCTAGCCAAGTTCACCTGCTGCTATTTAAATGAAGTGCTTTGTTCTTTGGTACTGAGACTGTTGAACAGTCACTGTTAAGAAAGAAGAGTGTTTAAATAAGTTATTGTTTATTTTATGAGATGACAAAAGCTATTAATCTCAGCTTGGATGCAGGCCTATTTATTAATGTACACAGGAAATAAAATGCACAGGAAATTAAACTCTGTTTGCCCACTCAAAAAAAGTGAAATCGGATCGGAAAAAAATCGGAAATCAGCCGATCATCAAAATTAAAAGATCGGAATCGGATCGGGACCCAAAAAACGTGATCGGGACATCCCTACTAAATACACCTTAAAATCAGAGCGGATAAATTCATGATGATACTGAATCAAGCCCTGGATGAATACGGGTCAGGAAAGTGTTTAAGTGCCGTTTAGATGATTGTGTTTTCTGGAGCGGGAAAATTGCATCACGTGGTCGCTCATGAAACCTGGAGCTGCTTCTGAGATCAACGACTTGTGAAGAATGTGTGTTTGTGAATGACTTCGAGGCCTTTTAATGACTCTGTCCTGCCACAGGATGAAAAACTGAAGCTAAATCAAATCTATGGCGGGTAGAGTCACATCCTTCCATGTTTGGATAAACATTCACCCGCAGACCTTTGTTAAATTTTATAAAAATTTGTCTTCAGCATGGAGAATAAACAGACGTTTTACTTATGCAAATACTTTTCAGAGGCAGAGCTGGCGAAAGGCAAATTACTCTCATTAGATAGAAGCCGGTTAATGAGTTCTTCCTTCATGAAGGGATGTGATTGGCTGAAAACTTATCAAAGGATGCGTTGACATGTAGAAAGTAAGCCGCTAAAGCAGCTAAATGCTCCCACAACTACTGGGCTGTGAAATTACCACAAAAAAAAGACAAGATAATAAAAAAAAAAAAAAAAAAAAGCATTTTTGGCTGAATCTTTACTAAGCGTAGGAATGCTAATTTCACAAACAAACTTCCCTGAAGATTCTGCAGCGTAGAGATAGGAGCGTTGGGACGTCTGTGGTTTTTAAACAGCAACAAAACAAATGAATAAACTGGCTGACTAGAAAGAAAAAAGGAACACAATTATTGAACAAAACACAAACTTGATGAAGGTATACAAACTCAGGAAAT
>JAGFBZ010000866.1:327500-463316 GCA_018398805.1 Hirundichthys speculiger
CCGTTTGGGTCATAATTCAATGAATAAATGAGTCTATTATTATGAAATACAGGCGTTTATTATTATGAAATACGTATCCATTATTATAATATGTTTCCCATTATTATGAAATACATGTTTATTATAAAATATTTCCCATTATTATGAAAAAGATGTAATTATTATGAAATATTTTTTTATTATTATTATTATTTATAATTATAATTATATAATTTTATTATTATTTATTTTATTTTATTATTATCTGATCGTCATCAAACACAATGTGCATAAGCTGATAAAACAAAGAATGATAGTTTTTGTATTTTTATTATCTTTTTTGAACCCAGTAAGTATTCACTGCTGGAGGAAAAAGTCAGTCGTTTGCACAGCTGGAGTGACATTCATTAAATGAATTAGGAGCTGCTTTGATTGATAAAAGAAATTCAAGTATTTAAAGTTTGTTCGTAAGTATGGAGCCCCGTTTGGGTCATAATTCAATAAATAAATTAGTCTATTATGAAATACAGGCATTTATTATTATGAAATACGTATCCATTATTATGAAATACATGTTTATTATTACTAAATGTTTCCCATTATTATGTAATACATGTTTATTATTACTAAATATTTCCCATTATTATGAAATATATGTGTATTATCATGAAATATTTCCCATTATTATGGAAAAATTTTAATTATTATGAAATATATTTTTATTATTATTTAATCTTAGTTTAATACATAATAGTTTATTTCAGAATGGCTTTCTTATCCAAGAATGAGCTTTTACATAATAATGACATTTTGCCAGTGGGCGGGGCCAGTGGTTGACCTGCACGCTCATTGGCTGATCCGTCTCCATGCAGTTGGTGGGGGACTAGCATCGAGCCTGTTGGCTAGCTCTCGGAGTCAGTCAGAAAAGGATCGTTCTCCTGTCGCCATGCCGTCAAAATCAAATTTTCCCTACATTTCGCGCTCATTTCCTAGTCGATGTCAACATTTAACCGTAAACTGAGGCGCCACGGCCCGCTGCTAACGGGACCTCACGGCTAAAACTAGTCGATGTCAGAGCGTAGAATGGAGAAGGATCAACCAATGAGCGTGCAGGTCAACCACTGGTCCCGCCCACTGGCAAAATATCATTATTATGTAAAAGCTCATTCTTATGAAAAAGGAAACAACTATGTAAAAACTAATTCTTAGATAAGAAAGCCATTCTGAAATAAACTATTATGCATTAAACTAAGATTAAATAATAATAAAAATATATTTCATAATAATTACATTTTTTTTCATAATAATGGGAAACATTTCATAATAATGGATACATATTTCATAATAATAAACGCCTGTATTTCATAATAGACTCATTTATTCATTGAATTATGACCCAAACGGGGCTCCATACTTACGAACAAACTTTAAATGCTTGAATTTCTTTTATCAATCAAAGCAGCTCCAAATTCATTTAATGAATGTCACTCCAGCTGTGCAAACGACTGACTTTTTCCTCCAGCAGTGAATACTTACTGGGTTCAAAAAAGATAATAAAAATACAAAAACTATCATTCTTTGTTTTATCAGCTTATGCACATTGTGTTTGATGACGATCAGATAATTACGATAAGCAATGCAGGGAAAAAGTACATTGTTCTTGCCACTGTCTTATAATTTTATCAACAGAAACACACCACATGTGTAAAAACCAAGGTGTTCCCAGGTATACAGGGTTAGGGTTAGGGCACCACATGTTGGCAGTCAGGTAATAAAAAACTGAGGGTTAGCCTGAGTTCATAAAGATACCAGCTCTGGATGAAAACTGCAGCCTCCTAATTAATCCTGCAGGGATAACTGAGTCGATGCAGTCAGGGTCGGCTTTAAAAGAACTCAATCTTGGTCTATCTTCTTTTCAAAACACAACTCGACATCATCTGGAAAAGCTGTTTCACCCACTTGAACAGATGCAAGTACACGCTTTTTCGTGGACGAGTAAAAAAAAATGAAACCCTGCATTTATACGATTTGCCTCACAAAAATCAAAAGCACAAGACTCGGTGTTACTTGCTGCCTCGGCTGTTTCAGCGAGTGAAGAAGCAGAATCAGTGGAAAAAAAGACAGCACTGCTGACTGTCTAAAAATAAAATTCATTGACCAATAAAAAAGTCTGTTTAAAGGGTTTAAAAAAGTTGCTACACGCAGCGACGAAGTCACTTGGCCTGCAAACGTGAGGCGAAGTGACGCATGACATTCATTACTGGGAACGAGAGGTCGGTCATCCGAGCTGGGACGCTTCACGTATGGCTCCCGTTAACGGCGCTGAGACGTCCCGAACGTAAAGACGACGAGTGTGGCGACACGTTCCCACTGCTAACTGGGAGTCGCTGGACCCAGTAAAAGCTGGAAACATGGTGATGTTTCTGTTAGCGGCGCTGATGCGTTTGCATCCACAGTTCTCATGGTTACACAACTCCGTCACAAACTATGGCCGTCTTACTGAGCCCAGGTGTGAATTAGGGCCAATTCCAATTCCTCTCTTAACCCTCAATCTTAACCCTCGAAAGTAAGTGTAAGGGCTAGCTTGTGACTTAGAAATGGGACGCCCCCCGAGTGCAGTTACGTCTTCAGACTGAAATGGATCAGAGCCGTGTTGTCTCTGTATTTCCTGAAACGACACAGGGATAACATTGAAAAGAGCGCTGTATATTCTCTAAATGATATTAGCAAATAACACAATAGAGGATACATTATTCAGTCCATCGTCGCTACACAACAAGGTATACAAGTAACGTGAAGCCGACCCGGACCGCCGATGGGATGGGACCCCTGCCCGGGACCGCCGGTCCGGCAACAAACATGGTAAAGTAAAAAAATAAATGTTACGCAACAACGATGTTAATCCATGAAAAAAATCTCAAACAAACACAATAAAATGGTTTCATAACATTTATATCTTTAAGAACTACGAAGATACTTACTTTTGTAGCTAACTTTTTTTGTCACCATCCTTTTCAAAGATGTCTTGGCTAAATTACCCAGTGCCTTCTGGGTAGCCCTTACTACCAAGGGTGGTGTTGGAAAATCTCAATTTTGAGGGCGATACAGCCCTTAAACTCGTCCCTCAACTTGACTTTCTAAGAATCGGGACAGCGCTAGCACTTAGCGGGAGCGCACATTTTTGAGACTGAGGGTTGAGATTGAGGGTTAAGGGAGGAATTGGAATTCACCCTTACTCTAGAAATTAAGCAATTTAACAAAAAAGACAGCAGTAAAAAATGTCACTGTAACTGGTGATTTGATCTTTTGTAAGCAATGGCTCAAAACTGTCTGTGACGAGATTATTCATTACGTTACACGTAACAGTCGAACCAAATCAGACAGGAAATGTCTCTGGGACGCTCCTCCACATGTGAAAGGACGACTTTGACGACCTGGTTCTCCAGAGACGTGCGTGAAGGTGGTTTTGTTCTGTTGTTAAGTCGTCAGTGTTGTCAGCAGGGATCAGCGCTACAAACAGATAATCTGATTAATGCTGAGATTAAAAATAGAGCCGTTTGAATAAATGACGGGACTACGTTATAAGATCGTAAAAAAGCAGTCAGGAACAATAAAGTAAAAATGTCTCACTTGAAAATAAAATATTTTCCAGCATCATAACAAAACACGCAGCAAAGGATCCTGGGTCGGCTGTACGAGGACTACAGCTGATGAGTGCAAATGAGTTATCCAGCAGCTGAACATATGGAAGAGTTCATCAGTCAAGACTGATAAGAGTGTTGAGAGTGAATAAAAACAAAAATCAGTTAGATAATTTATAATTTTGCTGCATCTATATGTTTTTATCCTTTTGCTGTATGGAAAATGGTAAATTTGCTGTTTTTTTAACGCAAAATTTAATGACTTCTAAGACAAAACTAAAGACAATGTTGGAATTAAAGCCATTTTTTTTAGGAAAACAATTGTAATCATCTGCATTTTAAGACAAAAACCTGCACAATTGACCTTTCGGTAAGTGCCGCCCCCTTCCTAGTTACTGTTGCTAGGTCGGACATTCTCGCTGCTCCTCCATTAAGGACAATGTTATTTTGTCATTTTTCCGATGTCTATCAACCGTATTTATATCACACTATAACAACTCCGTGGTGAAATATTGCTGCTGGGGACCTGCAACAGTGACTCGAGGTGTCCAGAACGTTTGGAGGGACATTTTTATTCTCTTTAACAAGATAAAACAAACGCTGGAGAATGCAGCTGTGGGTTCAGTTGTGTCCGTCCACACAATCAACTGAACGTGGGGAAAGTTACAAAACACACCTACATTTACTCCAAGGTAAGTTAGCTTTGTTTATTAGATGATTGATTTAGTAAAAGTAATATGATTTAGCAGCAGGGAGGGTGATGAGTGAAAACATCTCTCCGTTAGCATTCCGGCTAGCTCGCTAGCCAGCTATTAGCCTGCCTCGTTGTCTACAAATATATATGGCCCTGGATATTTATTTTGTTAGGTATAAGGTGAGGCTAGTGATGTTAACGTCACTTTATTAATTATATTAATACAATGCTGCGACTGTCTGATGCTAACAAAGCTCTGGTGCGGGACAGACCTATGGACCAGAGCTAATGCTAATGCTAACAGAGAACTCATCACCCTCCATGTTGCTAAATCATATTATTACTTTTTCTAAACGGTGGTTAAATCAATCATCTAATAAACAAAATAAGCTTACCTTGACGTCAGTGTAGGTGTGTTTTGTAACTTTCAGCATGGCGTTATTATAGTATAATATTAACACTGATGATACACTAGGTTACTTTTTTCTTTTTTCTTTTACTATTAGACAGGGTATTTTGAAATCCCTAATTTGTAATTTGTAAATTTGTAATATTTTGTAATTTTTTGTACATTGGGGCTTGCACATGTGGGCCAGAGTTATTTAGTCTAATTTGTTATTCTTATATATTTAATTCTTGGTAAGGTGTAGTATTTCAAGTGTTAATTTACTTATTTTATATGTAGAGTATTGTTGTTTTTTTAGGATGGAGCACTGCAACAAAAGAATTTCCCGCAAGGGATTAATAAAGTATTTTCAATTCAATTCAATTCAATTCACATCGGAAAAATGGCAAAATAACATTGTCCTTAATGGAGGAGCAGGGAGAATGTCCGACCTAGCAACAGTAACTAGGGAGGGGGCGGCGCTTACCGAAAGATCAATTGAAATCATCTTTTAATCTGCATTTTAAGACAAAAACCTGCACAATTCTAACTTTGAAAGAAACTGTGGCACCCGGCGAAGTGACGACCACGACAAGAGAGCAGACGATGTTGGTCGTCGAGCTCTGCAAAAATCTGGAGCAAAGACAAACTAAATGGGACCAGTGTTAGCATTGGAAATCTACCGGGAGAGATAGCAAACAATCAGGGCAGAAAACTCAAGGTTTGGATGTCGGGGTGAAATACTTGTAATGGTAATACTGGGAATCAGTGGGATTGAAATTTAAAAAAACAAACAAAAAAACAACTTCTAGTTAGGAAAAGTTTTAAAGTGGGACTAAATTAGCTTCATCAGATGGAGACGAGACCTAATAATATTCTGGAACTGTAACACTGAGTAATACCCGAGGCGGAGGAATGGTTATAGATAGATAGATAGATAGATAGATAGATAGATAGATAGATAGATAGATAGATAGATAGATAGATAGATAGATAGATAGATAGATAGATAGATAGATAGATAGATAGATAGATAGATAGATAGATAGATAGATAGATAGATAGATAGATAGATAGATAGATAGATAGATAGATACTTTATTCATCTCAAAGAGAAATTTGCAGTTCCAGCAGCTTGCGAGTACAAAGAGTACAAATAGTAAAAAAGCAATAAAATAAGTAACTTAAAGCAATAAAATAAGTAACAGAATAGGAATAAGGGTCATAAAATAAAAATATAAAATAGCATTGCAAATGAAGGTGCAGTGTAGTCACAATTTAAATGCAGTAAAAATTCACATAGCTACGCTTACGGTTACAGTTGTAGACAGGTTGAGTAATGTTGGGTAATGTTAAGTAATATTCAAAATCCCAGATAAGAATAATAGTAATAAAATAAAAATATAAAATGGCATTGCAAATAAAGGTGCAGTGTAATGTCATTGTTAGGACTGTATCCTGAGTGATACTGTTAATCACTGTTGATAATTACTGTTACACTTATCAACATCCATCCAGACATAACAAATTAATCTAATCTAATCTAATCTAATAACGGGTTGAACCCTGAACAGGTCACCAGCCCAAAAACGAAAGACAAGCCATCCATACTTTTAAAGCATAAAGAACAAGTGAAACCAAAAGGAATGAATGAATGAATACAAGGATATAAAGAGACAGCGGCTGTATTTTGGTCTTGAACTCAAGTACCGCAGCAGAAAATACGCACTGATTTCAGCTTTATTCACCCTGAAGTGCAACTTACTGCGACTGATGTGGTGTGTTTGAGGATTTAGCAAACACAAAGATCTGTGACTAGAAGGTGCTGATAGCTTTACCACTGATAAAACCAAAGCTTCCCTCTCTTCCGCCAGCTGTTACCTTCCTTCTTATCTGCCGGTGACCTGATAAAGAAATCAAAGAGGCAACTCAAGGTCGAGCCGCTCATCAATTGTTTCCAACCAAAAACCTGTGAGTTTTATTCCCTCTCTTTGTGAGGGATGGCTGTTTGAGTTAAGTTTAATTTTTAACTGAAACACAGCTGCCCTTTTTGCCAGGTGGGTGGTTTTCATTTGTTTCCATCTGTTTTATGTGGCCTTTATTGAAGAGCCCTCGGAGATCACATTCCTCTCTTGGAGCCAACTTAAGTCCTGTGTTTTCAATAATACGGTTTCACTCACTGATTTTTATCTTCTCTTTTTTTTTTAACACTTTTCTTTAACTATCACTCTATTTTCAGATCTCTGACTTTGTGACAGGCAACCCGAGTACTCCCGTGCTAAACCTGTTTTAAGTTAATCTAGAGTGAGTAAGCAAAATATCTGAAATGTGCACAGGAAGTAGTTTTTTTTTCATCTCATCTGCTGGTTCTGTTTCCATCTGTGGCTGTTTGAGACGAGTGTAGCGTCTGACTCATAGTGACTTCGTAACGTTGGATGTTTGGGTGTAACCTACTCATCAATCAAAAAGGTTTCCTGCTGCTGCTGCGTATTAGGTGATTCAATATTACTTTACGCTCATTATCTGCCATTACGCCAGGAAGGAACACACAGATTCTGACTCAGTGGCCCCGACATTTCGCCCGACTCTTGTTGAGGAAGTAATTATTTCAATGCGTCGTCTGAACATTTTCAGAACAAGTGAGGGACGCTGCCCGCAAAACCTAAACCATAATGAAAAGGAACATGTATTACTTAAAGTCATAGTCTGATAGTTGTTTTCAGCTGTACCAGAGTCACTGCAGTTGAACTAGCATGCTCCTCTGCATATCTTCTTCTTCTTGTCCTTTTAGCTTTTCCCATCATCCACCTCTGTCCTCTACATCCTCTTCTCTCACATCAACTAACTTCATGTCTTCTTTCACGACATCCATAAATCTCCTCTTTGGTTTTCCTCTCAGTTCCAACCTCATCATCCTTCTACCAAATATATTCACTATCCTTCCTCTGCACATGTCTGGTCTCTCTGAGTTCCTCTTCCAAACATCTGACATCATGCCGTCCCTCTGATGAACTCATTCCTCATTCTCCATCCTCATCACTCCCAAAGACAACCTCAACATTTTAACCTCTGCTACCTCCAGCTCTTCCTCCTGTCTTTATCTCAGTGACGCTCCTCTGCATATCAAACATCTAAATCTGTAGGAGCCTCGATATAGTCATCCTTAAGGTCTCCTCAGCGTTCCAAGCACAAACATTTAATAATGCAGGGTTTCCGTTGTCCGGTAAAAATGGCGGAGCTAGATCAGGCTGTCATGTGCTCGCTCTCACCAGCCAGCTTGGTTTATTCCAGTTCCTCCGTCTCTTGTTCATCAGGTGTGATTATTGGCAAGGACCTCGCAATACGATATGTATCGTGATACTTGGGTCACAATACGATATCATCATGATATCGCGATATATCGCAATATTCTACCCAGTTAATATCAAAATTAAAAGTAGAGATGAAGCCGAAGATTTTATAATCTCTCCGGTCAACATGTCCGGTGAAAATACTCCCAAGCACAATTTCAGTTGTAATAAAATGGGTCATTTCCACATGATTTTATGAAAAAACACTTTTTTTTACAAATGAGTCGTGTGTGAATGAATGAATGTAGCCTATATGTGGAACGAAACTTGTCGCATTTGTTTCATTAAATCTAACAAACGGCGCACCACAACAGAGAGGTCTTTGACATGGCGAAAGCTATTTTCTAAAACTTAAAGCTCTAATAGCGAGGGTGATGATGAGTCTAACTCTAAAAGGCTATCTGAAGAGATGGAGACTCCCGCCGAAAATATTTATTTATTTTTTGAAGTTACGCTCGTGAGTCAATTGACGGGACTTATTTTATTTGAAATGTTTGAATGTTTATTCAATAAAAATACTATTAAATGACTTGCATTGATATTGTACTACTGCATATGATTTATTTTTAACCTCAGTAAATTCATATAGCCTATGTGACCGGAATTTTCAAACATTTGTCCGGTAAATTGAAAACCTGCCGGTCACATTGTCCGGTGCCAATTTTTTCTAGCGGAAACACTGATAATGTATAGCATTCAAACAGTGTTAAAGAAATCATGACAAAGAATTAAAACTTGCTGTCCTTATTAAAAGGGACTTAAGGGGGACATTTATTTGAGTGTTTCGAGTCACCAGCAGGAAAATTCAGACATAACAGAATTTCAACTTTGTTGAGGCAGAAAAGAATTAAGCAGCGATGCAACCAGATCAGCAGGGATCTGAGATCAGAGTAGAATTATCTCTATATCCACCTAACTTCCTATCGGTCTGTATTTGCTTCAACACAGAGGCACAAACCTTTGACATCAGTCTGAAAGACAGAAACGCCTCATGGAAAGAGAGAAGGAGTCAGACATTTGATTTTACCGTCTAAAAGCGGCTGTTATGAAGAGAGCTGTAAAAACATGGCGGAGAAACGAGCTTTTCTACTGTAGCTGCTGTACGTCTAAGACCTCAGAAACTCAGCAGCTTTTAATAAAGGGAACAATTTGTTGAATTTAGCATCCACGTTGTTGTTTTGTAATTTCAAGATCATAATTCAGATCATTAGCAGGGAGAAAAGTAGCAGAAAGATTTAAAAAAATCAATATTTGAGAGCTATAGAGAACATACAGTCATGGAAAAAATTATTAGACCGCCATTTTTTCTTCACTTTCTTGTTCATTTTAATACCTGGTACCACTAAACGTCATCATGTGACTAAAACAGACAGAAAAGAAAACACTGAATGCATAAAAGCAGTGTTTTTGGCAGTACAACGCCATAGCTATTGATGTAAAAACTTAAGTGATTTAGGTTATAATCAAGAAAACCATGGAAAATGGTAAGATATCAGCTCTTAAATAAAACTCTTATGAGCAATCTTTGTGGTTATCGTTATGTTTGTCCAAACAAATGTACCTTTAGTTGTACCAGGCATTAAAATGAACAAGAAACTGAAGAAAACAAGGGTGGTCTAATCATTTTTTCCATGACTGTAAAAATCAGAGATATAATGAAAATATATACTTGGGTGGCTGTGGAGTGAGAATAACTTGTGAAATGTGATTCACCCTTCGGTTTAACACACAGTCACAACGGCGACATGTTAATGGGTTATTCAGTAATGAGTCTGCCCCCCCCCCCCCGGTGCTTTCTCAATGGAGAAGACCTCACTGGTTAATATTTATGACAGATTGTGGATAGTTACACCTCCTGGGTGTAGATGCTACAGAAAGAAAGGCACACTTGTTTCTAGCTGCACCCCAGCTGAACTCCAACTCCACCTCATTTTCCAAACTGGAGCGTACCAGTCCACTTTAGGAACGTTAACAGACTCAATATTAAAGAAGGGACAAGGGAACAATTCAGCGATAATATACAAGACAAACCTTGGGTAAAAATCATCAGAAAAGTACATGTTTTTCTTTTTTTTAAAGCAACTTACCTGTTTGGCATGTAGATCTGCTTTGGCGGGCAGGATGGGGCTTGTAGCCGGGCTAACGGGGGCGCTACGGCTCCCCCCAGCTAGCATCGCACGCACTGATGCCAGCCACTTCATGATGGCAGAGCCAAGGACTTTCACTCAGACGTGTCCAGAGGGGGAAATGCACCTTACAAGCAAAGACGACTGTGTGAACTTCACCACTGGCATCACAGACTGGGAGAGGAGGTGGGACCAGTCTGCCGCCACATCACCGAGCCCAGTCGGTACCACTGATAGATACCGTTACACACTGACACAGATCCAACAGGAGGACACACTACCGTACAAACACACACTAATCCGACATGCAGGCACGCACAAGGCTACATGTTTGCAACCCCCCCCCCCCCCCCCATATACCCCCCCGGTGACACACAATCCGTCCCCCATCACTGTATTCCCATCTGTCACTTTCTCCATTTCCCTGTTTCCTCTAAGCAAATTACTTTAGCTCAGCGAGCTATCCCCCCATAGCACACACACACACATGCGCATGCACACACACACACACACACACACACACACATACACACACACACACTGTGGTACAAGACATATCTGTCTGTGATGGAATGAAAAGCTGACAGATGTTTGTACATAAAGAATTACAACTGATTCATTTATGGTTGAATGGAAGGAATCAGATGGGTCCAGTACAGTAGATTTATGTATAAAATTATTTAAAAATAGATGCTTAGCTTTGGCCTGGAACTGTGACGGAGCAACTAACTGATGAACTGTAACATAAGTCACTCTTGAACTTTTTCAAAAAACAAAAAAAGACAAATTCTGTAAATTTGACTCAGTTTTTTTGTTTTTAGTCCATATTTTCAAAAAAGAAAAAGTGAACCTTGAATGTAACGAATCACATTGTAAAGCTCTTACTTTATAATGTGATTAAATTTACTGATTGTTATTGACTACATTTATTTATCTTAAAAATGCTCCTGGCAAACGTACTAAAAGTCCATCAATTGCTTTAATTGTCCGATGACGTTGCTGCACTTCAAAAATGTTTCTCATTCAAATTGTGCAGAAAAATTGGTAAACTACTTTTCCAACCAATGTTGTATATGATTTACAGTTTGTTCCTTTAAAGATGTTTGCAAAAATATTGTGAAAATGTGCTGAAGGAAGAGTAGGTTTGTTAGCTTTTTGCTAAGTAAGTTCACCTGCTAATTCTATATTTTGTTCTCCTTTGACATCTGGGACATTATATGGGTCAAAAATAGTTTTTTTTTTTCTTTTTCTCTAAAAAAATTAACCAATCGTGGAGTTTTTGGGCAGTTTTTTACCTCCTTATCTGTTTTTATAATCTGTGACAAAGACGTTCATCTTTTTGATCTATTAAAATCCAACAATATAATATAAATGTAAATGTTACAAAAACAACAAAAAGCAGTAAAAGTAAAACAATGTGTAAAACAAAGTGTATTTCCTGGACAACTCCATCTACTGCTCCATTAGCGCTTGTTTCTTCATTTTTGACACCTGTTTTTTTAGGATGAATCCCTGCAGTAGGTGGAGCATCACTCATGTTCAGGTGTTCAGGTGTTCAGGTGTTCAGGTGTAAGCTGATGGTGTGTTGGAGGCTGCTTTAGTTCAGTCACTTCACTGCCTTATTGAAGATACAAGTTAGAGATGAGTAGAGTTTTTACATTAGTTTGTTCTCCGACTGGAAGTAGCCATCTTGGTTACATTTTGATCTTAAAGTGACGGGTGTTACCAAAATAAATATTAACGTAGGTTATAGCATTTAGACAATGAGGGACTAAAATATTGCCCACACCGTTACACCACCAGCAGCTTTCAGGTTGGTCTTAGCTTTACACTTTAAAGTTTTTCATCCAAATCCCACTGCAGAAATTAAGGCCCATAAGACCAGGCGACATTTCTTTTGTCTTTGAAGTCACAATACTATAGATTAAAAGGCAACATGCGTAACCGATGTCTCAGTGTTGAACAGTTTAAAGGAAGATAGTCCCCGCGGAGTTTAACAAGGGTTTGTGCCGTATTATTAATGGCTTGAAGAGACCCTCCAGACAAAACCCAGAATGGAAAAGTGTGTAGCAGTGTGCACGGATCTGTGGGTGTGTGTTACGGGGCGACTGGCTCGAGAGACGTGGCCATATGTGGAGACCAGTCTCTGCCTCAGCGAGCGCCAGTGTGACACTGGTGAGGATATGGCCAAAGCTCAACTTAATTCATCTTTTAATCCTCTTTCCCAGCATGACACTGCATATGGCGCAGTGTGACGGAAACATTTCAAATGACTGCACCTTTAGTGCAAGCTGTCACATAGACAAAAGCATGGATTGTGGAAAAAATAAAAAATAAAAATATGTCAAAGCAGATAGAGAGATCTAAAGTGAGAAGAATAGCCTGCTTTTGAAAGCTCGTGAATCATGACAATGAGAAAAGTAGCGTCTCCATGAGTGTGTGTGTTCATGTTAAAATGTCAACCTCCATACAAGGAACAGCCTTCGGGGAGACATCGGCTCTGTCTAATCTCTGTTGATGAGACATTTTCACTAACAAACACTGACTCGTGCAAAACGTGTCTCTGCTTTCATGCCGTTTATTCACAGCAACGCCGCCTTTTCATCGCAACGGTCCTCTGGGAAAGACAAAATGAAACCTCAGATGAGGGGAAGCCCGACAGCTCGTTTGACACGAACGCAGCCACAGCCGCGGGGAAAACGGAGAGAGCGGTCAGCAAACTGGTAAATAAAAATGGTGTCAGTTGTGGTTTGAATGAAGATGTTACAGCGATAAACTGAGACAAAGGAAAAACAACACATGTTGAACAGTCATAAAACTGGTTTTATGTTTCACTATGACAAAAAAAAAAAACACTCCAATAATAAAAATGTGCCAACCCCACTTAAAATTAAATTTAGTTTAACTTAAAAAACAATTTTCTGATTTACTTAAAACTACTCTTTTTACTGCTTCAGCTTCATGTAATACTCAGTTTTAGTATTTTTCCAGGAAAAACAATGATTTAAATCTGTAAACAAAAAAAGGCAGGAAAATAAAAAGTCTGGTTGACTGGTCTGTTAGATGTGTACTGCATTGTTTAAATCAAAATTAGCCAAAAGAGTTTGGCCCAATAGTTATGCAGAAGATGGCCTGAAGGAAATAAATAATGCATGAAAGATTAGCATTATTAGCTGTCTGACGTTTGAGGAGAAACTTGTGAGGTGTCTTCTCAAAATTTATATTGGTTCTTAAATTTCTAAACGATGTCATTATTGATGATTTGAGCAAGTGGTCCTGGTCCTGATGCAGCGAACAGATCAACAAATCATGATGCTCCCTCCACCATGCTTCAATGTTGAGATGGTTTGATGTTAGTAAGTTGTGTTCCTTTTCTCTTCCTAAAAAGGTCAACCTTTGTCTGATCAGTTCAAAAAGTATGAACGGAGATGTCTTTATCTGTCTTTTGGGTTTTTCTTTACCTAACTGCAGATTCTGTGTCGTGTCTTTAGAGTCACTAACTCGTCAACGGTAACTCCACTACTGATTTGTCACCATTTATAGACGTTTCCTCTCTCATTTCCTGGATGGGTGCCTAAACACTTTTACTGACTATTCATTACCAGATCAACTTCTCTTGATTGTTTGTTTCCAGAGGCATCTTTTTTTGCAAGTCAAGGTTAAGATCATTCTTAGGAAAAGCAAACTCGAAATGCTTAAGGGTCTTTTATAAATCAAAGTAAACCCCACCTCCAACTCATTTAATTTAATTTGGCTCTGTGCCAAGTATTGACTTCAGCATTAGGCTCTTGCGCTAGCATTCTGCTAGCATAATTTTTGGCATAATCTGAGGAATTGAGCATAATTTTTGCCCTTTTTCCAAAAGTAGCACTGCTAGCACAATCCGTATATTTTCTTGTCTTAATAGCACAATTTTAGAATAATTCAAGAAAACGAAGATCTCAGCTACTAAAAACGATAGATTACTATTACTATTATTACTATTATTATTATTATTACTAGAGAGAGTATTCAGCATCCTGGCAGCTTCATTCAATGATCAACAAGATCGTGCACTTACAGATTACTTGCAAGCAAGTGTTATGCTTCAATATAACAAGCGCTAATTAACCGTCAGAGAACGAATTAGAGAAGTCAAGCCGGACTGCGTGGTTTAGAAACGAGCGAGATAATTCAATGTTATATTTGTTATCCAGGGCTTTGTCAGAAACTGCATGGTTTAGTTTTCACTGTATTTGTTTTTATTTGTTTTGAAACCCGCGCTGCTAGCTGCCAGCGCGTGCACAGTTCGTTGTTTACTTGAAATTTGCATACTTCACCATGGTAACTGGAGGCCATTTGAGTGCAAAACATTGCGCAAACTGTGTCACGCTCTGCTACACGCGATGGTTAGCAAGCTATCTGCGGATAGTTATCCACCACACTATCCAGGCTTTGTGCAACCTATTTTTGTTAGCTGGATAACTATCCGCTGGATAGCAGATTTATCCGCCGTATAGGCCTAACCACCGGATAAAGTTACCCAGGTTTTGAACAACCGGGCCCAGAACGTCAGGCCAGGGTTAATAAAATACATTTTCAAACTTGTCTTGTGAGTTGTGAAGTTTGTGCACAGAATAATCTTTTTATAAAGTAGCATAATTTTGAAAAGCGAGCATAATTTGAGCATAATTTGGGCCACTAGCATAATATGCTACTTTTACTAGCACAATCGACAAATGCCTATTCATGTTTCCACTGAAGTAATGAAGCAATGTGAATGTTTAATGAGTGACGACATGATAAATAATTGTTTGTGTGGTATCATCTGGTATAGTACTGTGATTTAGTTTAATATTTACAGAAATCCAAGTTAAATCCAGGGAGTTCACATACTTTTCTTGCCACTGTAAATGATCTTTACATATAACTCTGCTGTCTGAGACATTTAGGGGTCAGGAGGACGATCAGGAAGCAAAACCTTTAAGCAACAAGCCAGAAAAAGGTTCAATACAAATGTAACTGAAAGTGAGGCCGAAAAGGGAGACGGGAGGGAGAAAGGTGGAGTTACCGCTGTTTAAATAGAGAGCTGTTGGAAATCCTCCACATTCCTTCTCGGTCCCACATCCCTCCCAAGTTTTTAGCACTCACTCATGCTGAAATGCCCCAGTGGATACGACTGCTTTCATCCAGCTCCAAGTAGCCCAGGAAAGAATCAAAAGGGCTGTAAATGTTTCAACATGAGAGTGGCATTAAATCTTATTCCCTGAAGACAGAAGAAGCCTTAAACTAAGTGGACTGAGAAGTGCCCAACCACCTCTAAGAGGAACAGAATCCTGGGCTTTAGCTAACAGTTGTCATCTTTACAAAACGAGATGATCGCATCTCACTGTCGTTCTTGTTCAGTGTATAAGTTTTACTTTACAGCAGAGGTGTCAGACTCATTTTCACTGAGGGCCACATCAGCATCATGGTCGAAGGGCCAGATTCACAGCATGAATGTAACAAAATGCAACGTAAATCAATAAAACTGCACCTTATTATATTGTTAAATAATTGTTTCTGTGTTTATTATGTATCAAAGTTTCAAATAATTAACTCATTGTTATATTAAACCTACTCCTGCACAGGTGACGTTTACAGAGTCCGTTGCCATGGTAACGGACTCTGTAAACATCACTCAGAGTTTCCGTTACCTTGGTTTCAGAAGCGGAAGCGATTCTTTGTTTTTCTTGGAGGCTAAATTTAGCAATATTAGCTCTGTGTTTGTTGTCATAATGCCGACGTAGATTAAACTCTTTCACGACTGACACCGCCTCATAACACAAAAGACACACTGTTTTTTCACCTTACGGTACAAACTCGTATTCGTTTTCCCGTCGTTCATGAAACTGCTTTCTTTGTGCATCAATTTTTCTTTTCTTGGACATGTTGGGGTTAGTTTGTAGAGGTTTTTCTCAAGAACATCAGTTCTGAAAATCATCTAGATGTCTTGCTCATGGTGGTATATTGTTATTGTTGTGGGTAACTACGACATGCATTATGGGAGATGCAGTTTATTGTCAATATGCGCTTATTTTATATATAAGCTTATTTTAAGTTTCAAAATATTGGTTTAAAATTTAAGCCAATAATGCACAAGCTCTCGAGGGCCACATAAAATGATGTGGCGGGCCACATTGGGCCCGCGGGCCTTGTGTTTGACACATGTGCTTTACAGCATAACTTGGATAATTTGAGTAGAAGTGAATTTAAAGCAACTTTCACTACAAAAATATGGCACCCAATGTCGCTTCTTCACACCAGGGACAAAAATATGAAGCTATAAATTAGATTTGTTTACTCTTCTTAATACCTGTCACACAGCCAGATACAGTCACACTGTTACAGAATCCAAGAAAGAAAAAAAAACAGAAAGAAAGAACAAAGTCAGGAAATCCCACAGGGCGCTGCAGCGTAGAAAGCTGTTACTTTTTACTTTGCTTGAATGCCCAGTTTCCCTTCTTGTGAGGTCTTTGTGCTTGTAGTTTCCTTTGTTGTGGCTTTTTTTGGCTCTTAATGTAACGTGGTAAAATCACGGCGGGCATGTTGGCATTATATATGATTAAAAGTACACCATAACATTAGTCACTCTAATACAAACTGTATTTAAGCCAGGTTGCATCGAAGCAACACATAAAAAAGTCATGTTTGCGTTTTACTTTGTCCCGTATTAATAAAAACTGTCATTGTTATCAGGGAGAAACTCGTTTTCTATGGAGCCCCGTTTGGGTCATAATTCAATGAATAAATGAGTCTATTATTATGAAATACGTATCCATTATTATGAAAAGTTTCCCATTATTATGAAATACATGTTTATTATTATAAAATATTTCCAATTATTATGAAAAAAAAATGTAATTATTATGAAATGTATTTTTATTATTATTTAATCTTAGTTTAATGCATAATAGTTTATTTCAGAATAGCTTTTTTATCTAAGAATGAGTTTTTACATAATGGCTTTGTTTTTTTATAAGAATGAGCTTTTACATAATAATGACATTTTGCCAGTGGGCGGGACCAGTGGTTGACCTGCACGCTCATTGGCTGATCCGTCTCCATGCAGTTGGTGGGGGACTAGCATCGAGCCTGTTGGCTAGCTCTCGGAGTAAGTCAGAAAAGGATCTTTCTCCTGTCGCCATGCCGTCAAAATCAAGTTTTCCCTACATTTCGCGCTACGTTTCCTGGTCGATGTCAACTTTTAACCGTAAACTGAGGCGCCACGGCCCGCTGCTAACAGGACCTAACGGCCAAAACTAGTTGATGTCAGAGCGTAGAATGGAGAATGGATCAGCCAATGAGCGTGCAGGT
This sequence comes from Hirundichthys speculiger, assembly GCA_018398805.1. NCBI lineage: Eukaryota > Metazoa > Chordata > Actinopteri > Beloniformes > Exocoetidae > Hirundichthys > Hirundichthys speculiger. The sequence goes on from JAGFBZ010000866.1 coordinate 345,011, forward strand.
CAACCACTGGTCCCGCCCACTGGCAAAATGTCATTATTATGTAAAAGCTCATTCTTATGAAAAATGAAGCCATTATGTAAAAACTCAATCTTAAATAAAAAAGCCATTCTGAAATAAACTATTATGCATTAAACTAAGACTAAATAATAATAAAAATATATTTCATAATTTTTTTTCATAATAATGGGAAATTTTTCATAATAATTAACATGTATTTTATAATAATGGGAAACATTTCATAATAATGGATACATATTTCATAATAATAAACGCCTGTATTTCATAATAATATACTTATTTATTCATTGAATTATGACCCAAACGGGGTTCCATAGTTTTCCAGTTACATCGATGACTAACAGATCATGCGTCCCACATCAAGGAGCGAGCAACCAGTCACAACGTGCACGTGACTGGAACAGATTAATAAACAAGCCTCGGTCAACCGAGCAGCACGACAGTAAAGGTTCAGGCCCGGTTCGGGTCCGGGTCGGGACACAAAACACACAAAAACACTGATATAGTTCAATAGAAAGAAAACAAAACAACAAAAGTCACCTTGATGAGACAACTTCATTGAGCGGGAGCGCTGGCGTAGCTGCAGCGCAGCCTGGATTAAGTTTCGGAGCCGCTCTCATCCTCTGCCAGTGGATCCAGGGGCCCGAAGGGACCCGAGACATTTTTGGAAGTGTTTTCTCCTCCAGCAACAGCTTTTTTGGAAATGAGACAGATGTAAACAATTACTGGGCAAAATGTTCACGAAGGGAAGGAAACAGAAACGGGGGATTAGCAGAGTTTCATATACCGCTTTATGGAATCAACTGACGCAGCAGCAGCGTGCATTGGTTTTAAGATATTTATTTGTTTGTTTGTTTTGTTGTTTTTTGTTTTTTTAATGAAAGCTGGGAATAACTGCTTTCAGATCCCTTTTTTTTAGCTCAAACTGAGACAACGCAGTGAAAACTGACAGACGCTGGTTGTTCTGGTGTCAGTGGTTCTAATAAATAGGAATATCAGCAGACAATGATATTAACATAAAATTGTGAATTTATGGAAAAAACAAATCCCTCGAGCTCGAGCCAGAAGTAAACGTCAGTGATTTAAGCTCTGAAAAGAAATCCTACATGAGGGAAGATTGTTTTGTTACCTTCAGTGACAAAAACAAATTTATGTTGGATTGTTTTATAAATGGAATATTTTAATGTGTGGGTGATAGATCACAATGATCCCGACAGGAATGAAAATGTGAAATCTTTTTTTTTAATTTCACTTCTGGTGCATGTGGTCTTGAGAATTTTAAAAACATCTAGAAAATCTTTTTAGTGTGTGGCAGCCTTTAGGGGTTAAAGGCATATGATGGTTAGGGCTTCCACCTCAGAACAGTCATGGATTACAGTGGCTGCGGTTACATTATGTTTTTTAATTCGGAATTAATAATTAGGAATTAAATAATTCCGAATTAAACTATTTTCCTTCGAGTTTACATGGAAATAGTAATTCCGAATTAAGGTTTACATGGAAAACACGTTAGTTCGGCTTTATCCAACTCCGCTTTAGGTCTGGGGGTTGGGAAGGGTTCTGATTGGATGGGGGGGGGCGGACGTCTTTACATCTACCGGAAGAAAACAAACTTAGCTAACTCGGTTAGTTAGCAACAACATTCCACTTATTTTTGACCTGGGTGGCGTCTCTATCTGTGAAACCTCCTTCATTTAACCTGGCCGCTTTGAAAAGCTCACAATTTTTATGTTTCCTGCCATCTGTTCTTTTAATTATTTCCAGTTCCTCCAAGCTATTTATTAAATAAATCGTCTCTGCTCTTGAACACCGTTTACTGCGTGCTGCCATTTTAAAACTTTGTTTTGAAAACAAGCCCAGCGCGAAATATTAGCGTCATCGCGACAGACGGGCAAGAGAACTAGCATGCGCAGAAAGACGGGAATTAATTTAAACAGGAATGAGTGTAAACATGACCGTGAAATTATTTAATTCGGAATTAAAATGGGAATAAACCAGTCACTTACTTCGGAATTAAGTTAATTCGGAATTGACATTTTCATATGGAATTAAGTGTTTACATGGTAACTTATTTTCGGCTTTAACTTTAATTCTGAATTAAAGAGGAATTAAACTTCCCATGTAAACGCACTGAGTGATCCCTTATTTTTCGCAGTTAATGGGGACCGCCCCCCCCCAACGTAAATCAAAATCCACGAATGGGAGCCGGAGCCCCCCCGAGCCCAAATAATGTGTTTAAAAAAAGCAAAAAAAGTAGCGAGACACTGCAGCGAAACAAGACAAAGGCTCAACTGTGGTCTTTCTGTTTCCTTCACAGCCTCTGGTCTCTGAACCGTAGTAAACAAACCGCTGCTATTGTGCTATTTTTGGCTCCTAATTAGCGGCTAACACGCTAACAACAGGTTGTATTGTTGGGCTCCTGTCGGTTAACAGAGAATGTAAATCTATACACGCTGGGCTGCTGTTGATGCTCACTACACTTTTCATCTAACCCCGTTTTCATTCTGCCGTCCCACGACACACACACTACATTACCCATAAGGCCACACCATTTCCCATAAGGCCACACCATTACCCATAAGGCTACCTTCTTAAAGGGGTCAGGCTGGCTCACAACATTTCTTCACTGTGAGAGAACGCTGACAACATCCTGTGATGTTTCCGCGATTTTTTTCTGCGAATAACTAAAACCGCGGAACTTAAACGGATCACATGATCCACAGCACCGTGATCTCACATGGACCCGCCCCCACAAACACCAACGGCCCGTAGATACAGACACAGATGCGTTAGCATCTCACTCGTCTCCCAACTTTGAGTTACATTTAAGAGATGCACACAAAGTTTTCTGTCGCATGTTTTAGTACCACTCGTCCGCTACAAGCCCATATCAAAATATGTTATACTTGTTATTTTTATTTAATTTTAAATAATATATAAGATGATACACCTTTGGGACCGGATTGGTACATTACCGCTGGTAATGTGTCAGAAAGCTGTCCATACCTTCAGTGTTAGCAGGTCAAATTTGACCCATGATTTACTGAATTATAGTTATTATCCAGTACTGATTTTCACCTCGTAGCTAAGGGTTTCAAATGTATTGTTTTTTTCCCACTGACCTTTCATCTTACAATATACCACTCGTTTCAAATAATAAAAAAAACTCTTTAAATTCACTCTTATATTTCGGAAATTAAAAACATTGTGTAATATTACCCAAGTCTAATAGACATGGATAATATTTGCGCACACCAATCAAAAAGAAAATTGATGTGTTTTTTGTTTTGCTTTTTTTTTTTTGTTTTTGTTTTGTTTTAACTTAAGATTATTAATTAGAGTGACATTTGTGGTGTTACAGGTCAAAACTGACCCGTATAGATTTATGCTAGTTGTAATGCAGAAACTCTTTTCTTTTTCAGAAAACCACCTTTATATTATTCAGAAAATTGAGTGAAAATTTATAATTAAACAATAAATTAAACATAAAAAAAAAACAACATTTAGCCTCAGGCTGTCTGTCCACACTGACAAATGTTTGAGTTTGAATCCTCCTTGACGTGTCGGGCTTGAAACACGTCATATCTAATAAGTTCTGTAGTCATTTTGATCCTGTTCTATACTGGTGCTCCATACTGGGACCTGATGACAATGAAACGCCACCTTTTCTGGATTTGAAGACTTTTCTCTGATCACGTGTTTCTTCTTGTTCAGGATCATATTGATCTTCATTCTCTTCCTCAGACACATCCTTCTCAGTTTCGCTCAGCTCTCTGTCCTCAGTATCAATCTATATAATCAATAGGCTCATAGACAGTAAATCTCTTGTTCACGCTGACTGATGCTGCTGCAGAATGAATCTGCAAACCATGTTTATATATGCCAGTGTTTATTTTTAGTCAACATGTAAAAGTATGTAAAAGTGCAAATGTAAAGTTTGAACCATTTGCAACAGCCAGTTATTCTCCACTGGGTCATATTTTACCTTTAACACCACAAATGTCACCACAAAAAAATGTCTTGTTTTTCTAGACACCTTCAGAATTTACTAAAATCGTGAAAAGGTAATTAGAAATTAGAAAAGCTGTTTCTGAGGATATCATAAGGCTTTATTCCAAAATAAAAAAGCAAATGGTGTTTTGTTTTTTTTTACATACTGAAAGTTGAAAATGGGTCAAACTTGACGTGAACACAATATAAAGGTCAAACCAGCAAAACATGCCTCCTTTTAAATATACTTGGTCAACTTTCTAGAATAGATGGACGCTATGAAAACACATCTGAATAAATACATTTTAAAAAAGGAGATTTCTTTCATCTACGTAACTGATTACTGAGTACAACACTCCCAGAATAGATTCTGGGTAATGATTCCACACGCTGCCTGAATAATTTATCCCCACTTTCCTTAGCAGCAAGCTGGGAAGTTTCTGGTACAATTAAAAAAAAAAAAATTGTAGTAAACAACCTCTTTCATATGTTCATGTATAAAATAGAGAGTAAGTGAGCATTAAAGGCTGAAAATGTTGTATGGCCTTGTGCCAACATTTGGCAATGGAGAAGAAGCTATAGAACAAAAATGTGCTTTTTCTTCTTCTTCTTCTTCTTCTTCTTTTTTTTTAGTTATGCAAGGTTTATGCTGGTGTGAGATTTCAAAAAGCTAAATGACATATCGGATAAATGCCAAACTTACTTTTGTGTACCAACACACACTCAACAGTGAAGCTGCAAAAACTCAACAGGAAACTCAACAGGAAGCTCAACGGGAGACTCAACGGCATCAATGTAACACTAAGTGCTTTGTTTCGTTACCTGGAGAGGAGCCATGTTTTTGTTTGGTTGTTTTAAACCCTGTAAAACTTTGACCGTATATCTTGTGCACGTGGGAGCAGCATCTTGTCAAACAGGTCTGGCGTCTCATCTCATCTCATCTCAGAAATGGCATCTGAAGACATCGAGGAATGCAAACATGAAACTGCTTTCCCGTGACTGAAATGTGATACGAGCGGGAAAACAATCCGGTTTCGGGTTTAATACGCAACTGAAACATGTGATTTGCTAACAGTGTTGCCAGATTTGATTGAGAAATTTAAGCCCAATCGTGTTCCAAAACCCGCCCACTTCAGGAAAAACCCGCCCAAAAATGCACATCATTTATCCCAGTGCCAGGGCCAAGTTAACACAGCAGCAGTAACATCAACCACGTAAATACCATTTCTTATAGTTTCCCCACTTCGGCATGATAGCCTACTTATTTTTCTAACAGAATAGCCGACCACTTTGAGTTGAGAGAGAGAGCGGGCTTCTGCCTCAGACTTCTGCATCGGCGCACTAAGGTTTGTTGAGGAGACGTCACAATATACTAAATTTTGTATTTGTACTGTTTTTAAACCATAAATACAATAGAAACCATAAAATAAAAGTTTGTTGTGCTGTTTTCACAATATTAAAAAAACCGCCAGATGTTGGTAAAAGCAGCCCAAATTGTGTATATCCGCCCAATGCATTTTTCCCCCGCCAGCTGTAATCAAAAGTAGCCCAATTGGGCGGAAAACCGCCCAATCTGGCAACACTGTTTGCTAATCTGAACCCGTAAAATGAAGAGGAGGACGTTTAGATGTGAGCCCTGCCAAATAAATCTTCCTGACACCTTTTTAAAGAGGAACTACATATAAACAATCAAAATTTCTATTTGTTTTATTTTTTAGAGAAGTAAAGCCCAGTATTTTTATACTGATTGCAATATATATTTATTTAATGTTGAATATTCTCTCATTTTTTCTTTTAAAAGGATCAAATCTGCCTCTCTTTTAGTCCAATAATTCTGCCGCCTGTCAAAACAATTACTGATCAGCTTTTTCACTTGGTTTAAGGAGGTGTTGGCTCCGTGTCTGATTGGTTACCATTTGGTGAAAATGTTTACCGTGTTTTTAAGTTGACATCGACGCTCTTTTCAGCAGCGCCATGTCAGAAACGGGGGACAACTACTTTTTAAGTATCTGAGAACATAAAATGGGCAAGTAACCCTACACTTACGCAGCTCTTCACACACAAACCACCTAAAGTGACTTATGCAAAGCAAATAACCCGAGGCTCTTTCCATTGTGTTGCGGGTGAAATAATTGAGTGTTTTTGATCAGATAACTGAGCGTGCGACCTCATACAGCTGTAAATGTTGAATACGAGCAGAAAGCCAGCGACGGCCCGGAGACTTGCCAACACCGAACTAACCATCGCAATAAATATTGACGCAAGCAATTGTCCAAAACAAAATTAAAAGATGAATTAAGTGGAGACAAAGGAAACGACAAAGTCATCACTTTTAAGGCCAATTGAAAATATCTAACAGTGGGAAAGAAGCACAGATGGTTCGTATTATCACGATCTAATTTATGCTGATTTAACTTCAAGTACGGGGTGATTTTTCTCAGCTTGAACGATTCCCTTCACTCCCGGAAGATTTATGGGCACTTCCATGTGAATGTTTGCTAATATAATACCTTGCTTAAAAGTATTTCCAAAGCAAGATGTTTCCATTCATCTCAGCTGGGTTTGAAGCCTGCAACCCCTTGGCTACCAATCTCCACCCCAACTTTCAACCTTTCATTCCAGTCAGTCCTTGTGGTTTACCAGTAATCTCTGATTAAATGTGCTGTCTTTGGTAAAAATCATACCACAAAGGCCCGCAGGTCACATACTGGTGGGCCAAATAGTTTTTTTTTTTTTTTCCATGGCTTGCATACAAACAGATACCAATATAACCTCTTACAACCTTGTGTGGTCTTTAGTCAACTTCCTTTGTGTGTTGACGTTTTCCGTCCACGTAGCGCAGGAATCTGCAGGAGTGAATGAGTTTTTAAGTGGCTCTGGTGATTCTGTGGGAAAAGCAAAGCAGCAAGGTCTCATCTCAGCACCCAAAACTTTGGTCTGAGCTTCACAGAGGACAGAAATATGAAGGAAGCAGTGCATGAACTTTGTTCTGCATAAAACTGACACTCTCGCTCCTTTTGCTTTGTGTGTGAAACAAAGATTTAATGAAACATACTGTTTCTGATGGATCTACCACTGACGTTTGATACTGTTATCACTAGAAGAGCAGAGATATATTATATTCTCAATCAAAACATAATTGGTCCTTTTCCCCTGGTGACATTCGGAATAAAATTGTCATTATTTACTTCATTAAATGGGGGAGTTTTCCCTCACGCATTGTTTCTGGAAAGCTTAGCTCTGAGTGCCAGACAGCTGCCTCTCGCTAGTGAAGAACAAAGGCGGCACATCTGCTGTGGCTTTGACGAGAGAGCACCAGTACGTCCTCAAAGCAAACTCCAACATTTTATAGTAACTATAAAAAGACCACACTGGGCAGTGGGACAAAAAGCTAGAAGGAAAATATCATAATAATAATCTGGGTAAACAAAATCTGCTGGCTGTACGGAATCACACGCTGATGAAATCAACAACTGTGCTCCGAGGCAAGTAGAGGTCAACCATCTATGAGGCCGGTCCACAAGAGCTGGACACCATTATTATTTATTATTCTAGAAAAAGAGAAAATCATGTAAAATGGACAAAATGACTTAAATTCGAATGATTCAAGAATGAGCCAGCGATTTGCAGCACATTGTTTTTGATATTTCAGTTACCCTGTCAGCAGAATGGGAAGGCCACGGTATGATGCTAAGCATGTTGTAGCAATATGATGTCAAAATAAATACTTTTACCCCCCTTTTATGACTGAGAACGTGGGGCGGGTCAAACTGCTCTGAAGAGTCTGAAGTTGAATCCACTTTTCTAAAGTCACGAGGTCACAGACCCAACATGGAAGAACGACCTGCATCTAAAACTGGTACTAGAGATACAAAACCATGCCAAACAAGAGCAACCATCACTGGATTTAGCTGTTATTTGAGCTTGTTTCATGATATGAGTCATGCTGAGGTACAAATACATCATTTTTGTTATCTGCTGATGAAGCTTACCAGCTGCGAGCTGGAGATCACTATAGTTTAGAGCTGTGAGCTGGAACATCGTTAAAGAACCATTTGCAGGATCGTGTCTGGGAAACAGACGAGCTCCATCCATCACGCTCCGGAGTTCACAGGAAACATGTGGTCAATCGGTATTTTTCACTGTCAACAATTATCTCCTCACATACTTGACTCACTCAGTCGTCTATTTTCCGTTATATCTCACGTGTGGTGATGAAGCAGGTACCTACTCTTTAAAGACTACTGTTGAGTGGTCAAAGGTCAGGATTGGGCAAAGGCCAAGATCCATTAAAGTGATTTACATTCATTGTTGCCAAGTAATAATCTTTTTATAATAAGAAAAAGTTCACAACACTTGAAAACATTTTTCATTTTGTGATGATGTAATGATAATGATGATGATGTTTTTACCTCTTAGATTAAGAAAATTGCTGATAATTCAAATTTAAGACCCAAGAATGTCTTTAACTGTGCACATGACAAACTGAATTGCAGTCTTCTCAGGATATATTAGAAAAAGTAAATGTGCTAATGTCACAGAAAACTTGTTCTCCACAGGTACATCCCAACAACAACAACATTGATCTGTAGTGTCTTTCTAGTCCAGGGACCATTCAAGCAGCTTTCCCTCACTGTCACACACACATTATTAATTCAATTTATTTAATAGACCAAATTATCCCTCTAATGGTTCCGATAATTATTCCTAAAACCAAATTAAACTAGGGTTCTGTGCATTGGAGCTTCATCATTCAAGGCTTTGTATGTAAGAAGAATTATTTTGATTTCAATACTACATTTAACAGGGAGCCAATGTAAGGTAGAATTGGTGAGATGTGATCTCTGTTCTCAGTTCTAGTTAGTAAGTTTGCTGCAGCGGTCTGAACCATCTGAAGGTTTTTAACAATACTTCTTGTACAGCAAGAAATCAATGCATTGCAGTAATCTAGCCGAGAGATAACAAAGGCATGGATTCATTTTTTTTTCATCCTTTTAAGTCAGGATTTTCTAATTTTCCTAATGTTGCACAAATGAAAGAAAGCTCAATCAAAAATAACATCAAGATTCCAAACAGTAGAGGAAGAGGCTAAGGAAATGTGATCTAAATTAACTGTTCAGCCCAAGAGTGCCTTCCAGAGGTGCTTGGGACCAATTACAGTAATTTTAGTTTAATCTGTATTTTGAAGCAGGGAATAAGAGTCACATATTTGCATATTTGATGCATGTATCTAATAAGGCTATTTGATTAGGTTTATGTGGTAGCTAGGACAAATACAGTTGAGTATCATCTGCATAAAAGTGAAAGTTGATATTATGTTTCCTCATGATGGCAGAATATATAAGGGAGAACAGTATCGGTCCAAGAACAGAACCCTGTGGTACTCCACAACTGACCCTAGTACTGGCCCTAGTCCATTATCTATATGGACAAACTGAAATTGATCCAACAAAATATGACTTGAACCATTTTAAAAGTCACTCCTCTAATTCCAAAACCTTGCTCCAGTCTATCAATAAGAATCTTGTGGTCAGTAGCGTCAAAGCTCGTACTGAGATCCAAAAGAACAAGAATAGAGAGAGATCCGCTGCCAGAAGCCATAAGAAGGCCGTTGACTTCACCCACAGCAGTTTTTGTACTATGATGAGATCTGAATCCTGATTGAAGCTCATCAATTAATTTGTTCCTACAAAAGATACTCATTTACCTGATTTGCTACAACTTTCTAAAGAATTTTGGAAATAAAAGGAAGGTCAGAAATAGGCCTGTAGCTGGTGACATCATCAGGATCCAAAGGCGTCTTTTTAAGTAGAGGTTTAATTACTGCAATCTTAAAAGGCCTTGGTGCATATCCAGTTACAAGGGATACATTGACAAGATCCAAGGTTACAGAACCAATTATGGTAAGAACTTCTTTAAATAGCTTAGAAGGAATAGGATCCAGTAAGCATGTTGATGGCTTTGAGTGGGAAAGAACTGAGGTTAATTCACAAATATCAATGGGAAAGAAAGTCTAAGTAAGAAGCAGTTGATACAGCGGACTCCAAGGTTGCTGTCCAATGTAATATCCATATTTGGTAAGAAAATATATATTTGATTTTTAACATTAACTATTATATTAATAAAGAAGTTCATAAAATCATCACCAGTTAAACATGATATAATGCATGGATCTATGGAGCTGTGCCAAAAAGAAATTTGAGGTTATTCATATGTTTCTCTAATTAATGATGAATAACTCAGGGCTTAATGGAATTGTTTTAAATTAGTAGAGAACCACTGTCTTTCCAGCTTTCTACATTTCTGTTTAAAACTCTGCAGCTCTGCATTATACCAGGGTGCAAACCTTCTAGGATTACCTACCTTCCTTTTCAATTCAGCAACAGAATCCAAGATTAGACGCAGGAGATCACTAGAACCATCAACAAGGCCATCAGTGCATGAAGGAATAAGAGCCTCAAGGCTGTCCATGGAAGCATACATGAGTGGCAAGTGTCCAAGCAGAGGAGTAATCTTTTCCTTGAATTTAAGGTCAGTGCCGTCAGACAGGTCACTATTGTAGCAAGTCTTTTTATCATATACAACATAACTGTGGAAAAAATAAACTACCACAGACCATATATGCAGCATTAAACTACGAACCCAAATAATATTTAATGATAAAGCCCTCCTTAAAAAAAAACTGCATGTATTTTTGTTTTTCTTCTTGGTTTTGTACATAATCGAGAGTAAAAACAGGACAAAACGCAGGACTACATGGACTGGAAATTATCGGTACAGCTGGATTTAACTCCTACTAGTTTGGCTGAGAATAACTAGTATAAAAAAACATATTAGTGGTTACAATAACAAATTTGTTCCAGTACTTATGTGTGACCAAATACTTTAATTACTATTAAGTGTTTTCGGCAGTAGAACAAAGTTCACATTTTCACTGGGATAAAAGACAAGCAGCAAACGGCCTTCCTGAAAAGACACAGCACGAGGTGAAAGGCTTTGGTTTGGCAGTGCAGAGGGCGAAACTGAGACCTGGAAAGCAGAAATGAATCCCCACACTCTGCTGCCTCCATGTTCATGCTGCATTAGAGGAACAAGAGGCTTGCAGCACTAAATCTCATCCCAAAGCATAACCATTGCTTCATCCCTCATCCCTGCTTAAAATGAAATACCATAGCCTTTTCCCCTACAGAGCGACATGCTACACAACCTGAGCTTTTAGCGTAGCACGGTGCTGCCAGCACCACGTTATATCTCTAAAGGTTATGTGTGAGGCCAGCTTTTCCAACTCCAACAACGCCACAGTTCCTGGATGTTAGACGCTTTGATGGTGGGAGAGGGAAAGGGAAGTGACTGAATAGTGAAGCTGTCGTCGCCCAGATTCACCCCGTTTCAATTTTGCCGTGACAGCTGTGATTTCTTGCAACACTATTCTTCTTTTTTTTTTTTTTACCAAATTTCCACATTATCCTAGATCCAGTTCATATAAACTCATTCTCAATCACTTTTCAATCACTATTAATTGATTGCCAAAAAAGCTTTTTAATACATAACTTCTTGTATATTTACATAAGATTTTCCTTCAATTTATCTCTTTATTGAAATAATAGCAGTAGGAATGTAGGTAGATGGATAGATATATCCAGGGCTTGACACTGACACCGGCCAACCGGCCAAATGCTGGTAAAATTTGGCTGTGGCTAGTAACAATTTCTGTCTCACAAGCAACTTTGGCTGGTAACTTATTATTTGATATGACACATCACAATAGTTGTGCCAATTGTTTGTATTTAAAATGTAAATGCAAGAATACTGTGAAGAAGAAAAAAACTGACAGCAAAACTGTGGCTAGCATAAAGGCTAAATGGCTAATGACTGAGGAAAAACACTAGCCACAGTGGCTGGTGACCAAAAAAGTTAGCGTCAAGCCCTGGATATATCCCAATCAGCAACAACAATAAAGCTGACAGTAGGGGTGTGAAAAAAAATCGATTTAGCAATATATCGTGATTTATGGCTGCCCAATATAATAACGATTTTTCAGCTCCTAATATCGATTTTTTTCATATGATCTGTTCAGATCGGTGTTTAAACTAACACGATAGGAGAAATTATTTTTTCATATTTTTGTGCATTGTCAGTAACTCGGGGTACTTTATCCTTCATGTTCTCACTTACAGTGGTTACAGTGCTGTCAGTATGTTGTAATGGTTACTTAAATGTTCAAAAACTAAAAATAATAAACGATAAATAGGTTGTTTTGAAGCAAATAGTTTTGACTCAATTTGTCCTCTGAATGATCAATATCATCTGATGAACATATACAGCAACTTTATTTTTCATCTCTACTTTTAATTTTGATATTAACAGGGTAGAATATCACAATGTATTGTGATATCACGATACTGTGATAATATCGTATCGTGACCCAAGTATCATGATACATATCGTACTGTGAGGTCCTTGCCAACACTCACCCCTAGCTGACAGGTAAAATGAGTGTCATTTTTCTGCTGATGCTAGGTGCATGTGGAACAGGTATGGGTTAGGGTTAGTCACTGTTGCAGGTCTCCAGTAGCAATATTACACCACGACGTTATTATAATATAATATTAACACTGATGATACACAACTGAAAAATAGTGAATTAACACAGTCCTTAATGGAGAAGCAGCAAGAATGTCCGACCTAGCAACAGTAACTAGGGAGGGGGCGGTGCTTACTGAGAGGTCAATTAGGGAAACCTGAGTACTGCAAAAATGGTATCCACTGGGTGGCAGCACCAGTCAAAACCGGTCTTTATGCGGTCTTTATGCGATCTTTATGCCGTCTTTTGGGGCTTTTGCGTGTCACATAAACTTCTGGGCTTGAAGCGACTACGCAAACTCCCACTGACTTGGAAGGCACAGATTTAGCATGAGGGTAGGGACAAAATGGAGAAGAATAGCAACAAGCTGAACCTCACATGACCTTTCAGGCTATGTTCCCGTCAGTTCAGCATCAACACTGACTGAGATGAGTGGTGATCCTGCTTTCTTCTACTGGAGTAACTGGGAGAGATGCCACAGGACTGTGAGTCCCACCCCCCTTACAGCTGCTTTGCCTTCGTCGCCTGGAGCCGCCTCCATAAACTTTGATTGGGGGGTGACGTCATCTGTTGCCGAGCTGAACTGTGGGCTCTGCGGGTCGCGTCGACTGCCTTGGCTCCGTCGTCAAAGGTTGGCGGATTCTCAACTTTCCCCGCTTCAAGGCATGCGTCAACCAATGGAGTTGTGGAAACACAGCTAGAACTAGCCAATGAAATCATACGTGGAGGTGAGGCCAATTCAAACCATGTGGGTTACTTGTGTCGCGAGAAGGAATAAATTTGATTTTGTTGTTTTTAGTATGATGAAGAAACATCAGCAACACCACCTCTTGCGTTGCTGAAACGCACCAGTGTGAATCCAGCGGTTTCACACTGGTATTCGTGCCTCTTATTGGCCCCAGTTCCAACATTACGCACATAAAAGAGACTTTTTCACTTTCTCCAACACCTATGAAGTGTTTGTAGTTTATTGTTATCCCTCTTCCAGGTGTTTTGAAACCTTGGGACATGAAATTCATGTAAAGCTGAAAAGAAAACTAAACATCAAAAAAATACTTTGTTTCAGCATTTGATATATTATGTTTGTGTACTATTATTGATTAAATATTTGATTTAAAAAATATTTACATCTTAGAATTCTCTTCATACAAACATTATTAGGGTTTCATTCATTTTGACCAGTTTCCATGTTGGGAAAAATGTGTCTTTAAGGCCTTTTGTCCTTTCTGTGCTGAAATTAGACAATGCAGAAAAAGAAAAGTATACTTTTTATTTCTACATTTTAATAGATGTGAATGCAATTGGAAGTATCTCAATGGCACAGGAAGATGTCATGTGTAATGTGATAAATGACTCTAATCACACTAATTTCTGATAATGTAAACAGGAATATAAACAGTCCTCTACAGTTATGAATTGTTGTCAACACTGTTTGCATAATGTATATTGCATTACTATAGTGCAAAATGCTGTTGTGACCATGTTAATTATATGATCAAGCATTTCTGGGAGAAGAGGTTAAGATCACATGTATTTCAATCCTTTCAATCCTTTTGATTGTGTGAATGTGAATAATGAAGGTGTGTTATCTGCTTGGATGGTGTTCATTTAAGCTTCTAAGCAGTTCTGTGATGGCAAAAAAAGTGCTATTTTTTCATTACTGACAATAGGGTTTTATTGTGAATGGTAAGTATATAAATTCTTTCGTAAATTTTTCTTAAATATAGATAATAAAACAGCTCTGAAAATCTGACATCTGTAGAATATATGTAAACATCTACAGAACGCATAAAAAAATGTAAAAATTCCACAGGAGTAATTATTGGACACTGAAGAGACCATCGTCAGTCTATTGACTTCATGTCTGACAGTCGGAGGGAATTGTAAGGTTTCATGGCCACAGACAGGAATGATTTCCTGTGGTGCATCTCATACTGAATGTACTCCAGTATCTGACCAGAACGTCATGTCATCGGTGGTCCGCATTGTTCCACATCGTCCAAGATGACATTTATCATTAACTATCATCTCAGAGACACTGTGGTTACACCATTTAAACAATGATGCTTACTGTTGCGGTCGCCCTCTTTGGAATCATCATTAGGCAGCAACAATGCTCAGACCAACATGAGGATTTGTTTTCCTCCTCTGCTCAGAAAGAAAACTGTCACATAAATCAGGAAGATGATGCAGCAGTGAGAGCAGGAAGCCTCAAACTCAGCTGAAGGACACGCTGCTGTGGTTTACTGATTAAAAGTCCAAGTTATATATCACTACAGGTCTTGGTGATAATGTTTCATATATTTTCAGTTTCTGGCATCAAAATTACAATTGTTACGCATATTATTATTTGTTCATTTATCTAAATACCTCCACAACCCTCCACCCATAACTGCATACCGTGTATGCTTGCTGCTGTAAATTGCTGCTGTACATAGTGCTGTTTACAATTTTTTTTTTTTTTCTACTGTATATACAGTCATGGAAAAAATGATTAGACCACCCTTGTTTTCTTCAGTTTCTTGTTCGTTTTAATGCCTGGTACAACTAAAGGTACATTTGTTTGGACAAACATAACAATAACCACAAAGATTGCTCATAAGAGTTTTATTTAAGAGCTGATATCTTACCATTTTCCATGGTTTTCTTGATTATAACCTAAATCACTTAAGTTTTTACATCAATAGCTATGGCGTTGTACTGCCAAAAACACTGCTTTTATGCATTCAGTGTTTTCTTTTCTGTCTGTTTTAGTCACATGATGACGTTTAGTGGTACCAGGTATTAAAATGAACAAGAAACTGAAGAAAAAATAGTGGTCTAATAATTTTTTCCATGACTGTATTTGTTCTGTATATATCTTGCTCCTCTTCTTTATATATATATTGTTTATGTATTGTTTATTTTTGTCTTTCTGTAAATTGAGCTGTGGGAACGCACAAATTTCCCCGTCGTGGGATCAATAAAGTGCTATCTTATCTTATCTTATCTTATCGTTATATTTTACCTATTGCCTTCTATTGTCTTAAATAAAAGACAAAGATGATTAGATGAAAAGGCTTTTCCTCTCCCGTCAGTTTCTAAGAAAAACCATTGAAGATCTGAACTCAGTCTCTTAGCGAAGTTACCCGGAGACACACGCCCGAGCATCGTATGGACCAGGTGGCCGAACCGGTCGTAACCGGTTGTAACCGGTCGTTACTGCTGGGAAGAATGTCAATGGGCACAAGAAACTCCAGGCTATGCTTGTGTTATTTCAGGAAGGAAACTATCAACACAGATGGTGAAATAAGTGGTGATCCCGTCTACTTTGCCTGGAATAACCGGAGGAAGCCATTGCAGAACGTTGCAAGTTCTGCTCACACCTGATATTCCAAGGTACAAATGTGTTACATGAATCTTTTTTAACCTCTGAACACTTAATTCCTCTTAAAAATTTAATCAAACTGTAAATTATGAGCAACACAGTATAGCCTATAATTTTTAGAAATCCTGCCTGGTTGTGAAAAACTGTAATTCTGTAAAGATTTGGTCCAGAAGTATTTATAAAATGAGTTTTTATGAATTTGTCTTTATACACTACTACAATGGATTTAAAATAAAATATTCAAAATGCGATCAAAGTGTAAACGTCCAGCATTTAAATAGAAGATTTCACAAAAACACTGCATTTACCATTTAGGAATTACAACCATGTATTTCCATTTTTAACTGGAAAGAATTTGTCTGGCCAGCTGTGATCCTTTCCTTCTTTACTTCGAGATAAATGAAGCAGATAAAAGGTCTGGAGTTGATATCAGGTATCGACTTGGCATTTGGCAGCCGTTCGAGTGGAACTAACAATATGAGGTCCACAGAGATCTCAATGCAAGCAAAGGACTCCATTATTAAGCGGGAAAACCCAACATAAATCTATAACAGAAACAGCAAAACCCACAGGTGTGAAAGAAAGGACTGGTGAAGGTTTGGAAGACCACAGACTATACAGAAGGGACATTTATAAGAAGGGACAGAGCAGACTTTACCTCTTAGGTCCTTCAGTGTTTGCAGTGAGATATTACATATCTTCAGTAAGTCTGTATCTGTAGTCGTCTGTTGGGGGAACAGCATCAGAACCAGTGACATGAAGCAAACTGAACAATAATAAAGGCTGGCTCCATTCTGGGAACTGTTCTGAAGAATCTGGAGTTGATTGTGCAAAGGAGGATACTTCATAAAATCAAAAATATCATTGACATCCCTGAACATCCTCTTTACAACACAATGTCTTTTCAGATTTGCTGCAACACAGATCACTGCAGGAGAGCCTTCCCGCCCGCAGCAATATGCTTCTACGAGGAATCTTTGAAGAAACGTAAATCACGGCAGCTACTGCAACAATTAATTTCCCTCTTGGGACTGATCCGCTATTTTTTGAATTTGAATAAAACTGGATGAGTGGAGAATCATTTTCTTGGTTGACATCCCACCCACAAAAAAAAAAAAAAAAAAAAAACCTTTACAACATAATCAGAGTCAAAGAATTCTGAAAAAGATACGAGTATCATTGTCAAAATCTACATCTAGAGACATCTTCATGAATGTAAAGACAGACAGTTTACAACAAGGTGCAAACCTCAGGTAACATTCAGGAACAGGAAAGCCAGTAGTGCTGGGCGATATGGAAAAAATCATATATCACAATATGGACTATTTTATATCACGATAACGATATATATCACGATATACCATAATAAAGTATGTTTTCAGTTATTCTCTGAAAAGTTTGACAAAAATTTCATTGGTTACTTTTCAACTTTATTTTGAAAGGACATTTAGCTGAACTGTCACAAACATACATTTTAGTGCAGCAAAAACAGGTAGGTACAGAGGTACAGTAGCGTTCACATTTTTTTTAAAGTGCACAACAGTTTCTGAGAGGAAAAACACATTTTTGCACTGAAGTTCAGCTATAAAAAATAAACACTAATTATTTTTCAACTTTCTGAAATCTGTAACCTTGCAAAGTTTGCAAACCAATATAAAGTGTCTAAAGCAAACATCATTGTTGAAGAGAACTCTGTTTAAGGCATTAACCATGAATAAAAATGCAAACATAAATGGCTACTTTGAAGAAGTAGATATGTTTTTATCAAATTTATCGTTGCAGGTTATTTAATTACATATTTGCTGTAATAATTGATAAAATTAGGTTAGAAATGATAGAAGAGAAATGGCACGATATACACTTTTATATTGTCCCCACGATATGTATCGTCATATTGCCCAGCACTAAAAGCCAGATCACAAAACATGTGAAAAGGTCTCCTATTCTCTAATATCAGATTCTTTGTTCTTTGGGTAGATGAAACTAAGGCAAAGAAAGGGAAGGGGAGTGAAACAGCAAACAACATACTGTGTCGAACACGGTGGAGGCAGTGTTATGGTGTGGGCATGTATGGCTGCCACTGGAAAGTGTTCACTGACGTTTATTGATGATGTGACGGCTGACAGAAGGTAGGAAGATGAATTCTGGGGTGTATATTGGTAAACTCTCTGCTCACATTCACCCAAATGCCACAAAACCAACAGAACAGTTCTCCACAGAATGAAAGCAACTCAAGACTTTTTGAATTAAATACTCTTCTATGACTGAGTCAGTGACATAAATCCAGCTCAGTTGAGGATGGCTGTTCAGTTACTGAAGACAAAACTGAAGGCAGAAAACTCCACAAAGAAGCATTAACAGAGTGGGTGCAGCCTGGCGAAGCATCTCCAGGGATGAAGCTGTGGCCTAAATTAGACGGCTATATTCTTAACGATGGTGCTGAGTCTGCAGATGGCCCCAAGACCCCTGGCATTGACTTATAAACTGCCATTAAGGTCCAAATGTCTACTTATTGAGTAGATTTCTGCATGGCCCGATAATTTCAGAGTGATTTGTTCTGTAAAAATAAAGGAATAATGCAATGCTCTTATGGCATTTCCCGAACCATAATAGAAAATGTGTTTATAACTGGAAGAAAAGATGGAATATAAATTGTGAGCGAGACTGGTCAAATGCAAACTAGAAACTTTCCCAGAGGTATCAAACCATTTAGGTAGTTCTCACATAATGGAGATTCTACAAGCATTCTCACCTGGCGTTTTATGTCATATTTTTTTTTAGCACTGTTAGTATAAATTAGCAGTAAAGTTTGCAGGTTCAAAACTGGCTGTTGACTCTGACAGTTGAGTTATTGGTTCCCTGCTATTAATGTATTAGATTTCTGTACTTTATTACTACAATAAAAAGTAGGAAATGATTATTTGCGTTAAGAAAATCTGTTTTTAGTCAGTTTCCTCTTTTTTAAATTTTAGTTTTTTTTTTATTTCATTAACACATTCAAATCTGAGGGTTTACTTTTTAAAAAAAAAGGCTTTTATATATGTAGGCCCCGATCATACACTTCCCCTTACCTGTCAACACTAGCCGCTACCCGCAAATTGCGGGTTTAGGAACCTTTGCTAACCGCTAATGCAATCTTCCGCTCGCTAAAGCCGCTACTCGTTATGCCAACTCCCTTAATCACTTTGTAGGTGTGGCAATGGGCGTGTCTTTTGCCCTTTCTGCAAACCCGGTACTTTGCAATCGCGGGTTTAGGGTTGCGGGTAACAATGCATCCCGCATGTCGGCGCGTACAAGAGCGCGTCCAAATGGCATCAATGCGCGTCCACCTGGTCACATGTGGACGTTCACAAATGGCTCCGCCTCTCAAATTAACTCTTGTATAAAAAGCGTGATTTGTCCTCAGTTGAACCCCTGAGAAAATGGCCGAGATCGTCTTAAACAGCTTCCTCGCCAGTTTAACCATAGACGACTTGAGTGTGTTTACTGGGAGCGCACCGACTATCTGGGACTTTCAGGTAGCCGATAGGAATTGTCTGTGTAAAAATATTTCTATGTATATATCAGTGCAGAGGAGGAGGAGGAAGGAAGAGGAGGAAGCTCTACAGCAGAGTCCCAGACGAGCTGCACATGAGAGCTGCTCTGATCTGGATGAAAAGACGCTCCATAGCAGTTAGCGGTTAGCGCTACCTGCTCTTAAAGGCAATGGCTACTGACACACTGATTGGTTTAACAGGTAGAACGCTCTAACCACTCCTATGCATATTGTAGCGGGTAGCGCAGGTGGGATAGCGGGTTTAGGGAGGTGGAAGTTTGCGTTCTTTGTGGGGGAACGCCCCTCCTGCTACCCGCTATCCCTGAATAGCGGCTTTAGCAGATCTAGCAAAAGATCAGGCCCGTACGGTGGAAAAACATAACACCACTAACTAAAACCCCCTTGTTTCTCTGTAACAGGAATTATTAGGACTATTTTGTCCACATGCTGACACAATTTCCACAGGTCTAGGTAAAATGACTGTTACATGTTTTGGTCCAAATTAAACAATATCTTTAGACTTCTGTTCTTACCAGACATATTGAGGGAGTGCAGCCACTCAAATTAACTCAAACTCTCATTTCTACACAAGCATACACTAAACTGACAGAAAAATAATTAGACAGCAATTCAAATCTCCAGCACACTCACTGAGAGTCATTAGAGAGCCGAAGGAATGAATTAACCAGGACTGCGTTATGTCAGTTTTTGAAATTTGTAGTCACTTCACACACCACAATAAATACTTTTAAACATCATAAACGAAATACAATTCATACAATACATTTATCTGGCAAAAAGAGGACAAGCAAAGGCAGCAAAGATGGTCTCCTTATCCTGTCGCTGCTAACGGTTCAGTAAATTAAGATGAATTCAACACACATAATCTGTCGAACAAGAGTCATCCCTTTGAGCCACAAAAACAGGATGTAACCATCTCTCACCACTGTCCCTCTCTACATCCCTGCTTGAGGGTACGTGATGTTTGGAGTCCTGCAGTCAGTGCCTGCTGTCTGGAGATAAGCCTCACAACACAACTGTACTGAAGGACCGGACTGATAGAACTGATCCCTGATCTGCTCCGTAACATGTTTAGGTCCTGCAACCAGCACTGAAGACCTAACTCCTCCTGGAGCACCTGTGAAGTCACTTTTCCTACTGTCGGCCTCGATTTCATATTGGAACGATGACTTGCTTCATTTAAGCAGTAAAATGTTGATTTCCTCAAGATTTTATAAAGTAAAATACAAGATATACCTGTATAGAAAATTTCTCTTACCACTAACAGAGTCTAAACAGGAAGAGAACCAGCCATGTGGCTTATCTGAACACCTTAATGGCTGCGGTTATATGATGTTTTTTAATTCGGAATTGATAAATAGAAATTAAATAATTCCGAATAAACTATTTTCCTTAGAGTTTACATGGAAATAGTAATTCCGAATTAAGGTTTACATGGAAAACACGTTAGTTCGGCTTTATCCAACTCCGCTTTAGGTCTGGGGGTTGGGAAGGGTTCTGATTGGATGGGGGGGGGGGGACGTCTTTACATCTACTGGAAGAAAAAACAAACTTAGCTAACTCGGTTAGCAACAACATTCCACTTATTTTTGACCTGGGTGGCGTCTCTATCTGTGAAACCTCCTTCATTTAACCTGGTCTGTTCTTTTAATTATTTCCAGTTCCTCCAAGCTATTTATTAAATAAATCGTCTCTGCTCTTGACCACCGTTTACTGCGTGCTGCCATTTTTTGAAAACAAGCCCAGTGCGGAATATAAGCGTCATCGGCGACAGACGGGCAAGAGAACTAGCATGCGCAGAAAGACGGGAATTAATTTAAACAGGAATGAGTGTAAACATGACCGCTGGAATTACTTAATGAGGAATTAAAATGGGAATAAACCCAGCCACTTACTTCGGAATTAAGTTTAATTCGGAATTGACATTTTCATATGGAATTAAGTGTTTACATGGTAACTTTTATTCGGCTTTAACTTTAATTCTGAATTAAAGAGGAATTAAACTTCCCATGTAAACGCACCCAATGAAGAAGAAGCATAAACACATTAACTAAAACTTTTAAAATTATTTCTAATTTTGTGAACTCTGTTTAAGAAAAAATAACTACACCTACAGTAGCAGTCAGATGACAGAAATGTGAGATTTTTGTTCAATGAAAAGGAATTGTGAGTGTTGTATCCAAGCACTTTTAAAGGGATTGTTTTCATGGACAAATAGAGAGATTTTTTTTTTATTTGATTAATGACTGGAGAAATATTTAAGCACTTCTTCTAGAAAGAAAACATCAAATTGAACAGCTCCAGCTATAAGGCACACTGATCAACTTTTGACTATAGAAAAGAGGCACTCATTAGATTCATCCTTATAAAAGATTTGACATTTAACTTTTTACCTGAAACTGATAAACCCTGTACCGAATGTCATCTAATGATAATAATGTGCAGGTCTACCAAACTCATCGCAACAGAAACGAGACACAAAGAATGGCTCGTTAATTTTAGTTGTAGAAACACGAGAAAACCTGTTCAGTGATAATTTGTCACAGCTGGAAACCTCCCAGAAATACGCATCATTGGTTGCATTTCCTGAACAATTATGGGCAGCGCTACTACAAGGCCCTGCAGGGTGGAAGGGATTAACAAAGATGAGCACAGAAATGCACATTAAGATAAGCAGGATGGTGGCGATATGACCGTGATGCTGCTGGTGGAGGCGTCCGAAAGCACACGGGAGAAATGTTTTAAAAGAAAAAGCTGAACTGAAATCTAAGCAAAGTGGTAGAACATGGGAGATCCCTCTTTTATGGTATTCCCCTCTTCTTTTTTCTCTACTTATGACAGCCGTGTAATCAAGACTTGAGATAATACATTGGGAAAATAAAAAGCAGACTTTTGAGAAGGATTAAGCTGCATTAAGTATTAGATTATATAATGTTTTAAAATATGCTCAGCGAAGCTCAAACCTGAACGGAAAATAGAAAAATGTTAGTCCATTACATAATTTTAATACTTTATTCAGAGATTACATATTAGCCCAGAAATTAATTCTTGGACACTGATATTACCTTTTGTATTTGTCCTAGTTTGCATTGCCAGTGTGGGCTGGGGGGCCGATCATTTCTCCGGGGGTCCCGGGTACGCCAACATCCGTGAGGACATGCATGAGTGGCACGGATGTAGTGAAAGTGAGTTAATCTGATTGAAAAGAATTGTAACCTGCGCCCGTTCTCTACACACTCATATATATACGCTGCACAAATAGTTGTCGAAGGATTATCTTTCAGCAGGTTCGCTCCAGCTCACCCTACTAAATTGGCTTACTTATCCCATCCCTCTGGATAATAAACCCTGAATGTAGTTTAATTTTCTACCTATCACTGTCATTTGTTCTGTGCTCCCCAATGATTTTTTTTCTCTTTTCATCCTGTTTCCAATCCAATAAGCTGTAGCGACGTTCATACGGAGAATGCTGATATGTGTTGCAATAGAAATTTGATATTAATGAAACACAAGAATGAACTTGATGGAGCGAAGCCCATCATTTTTTTTCCTTTGTTCATTTGGACAAGATCAGAACTGGCTTCAAAGCTCAACAAGTGTTAGTGTTGTTTGTACGGCTGGGCGATTTTATCGATACGGCGATATATATCGATATTTTATTTCCCAGAGAGTATCGATTTTTCAGCCGCGGGTATCGATATTCTAAGCTCCCTTCAAAACCCCCGTGTCCCGCACAGGTGCTCTTCCTGCAAAGTGCCATTTAGTCCTCCAGCCACTAGTGTCGCTGTAGAGCATCTCTAACAGGTTATCCAGAAGCTTCTTTCTCTTCCAGCTACAGCTGAGCCAGTCAGGAGGATGGCGGCGAGTATAAACGCAGCGCCTGCTAGCTTAAAAGCAGATGTGTGGCAGCAGTTCGGGTTGAAAAAAGAAAAAGGAAAGCAAAGATTTAGACAAAAGTATGGCGGTTTGCAAGCTGTGTCACTCAAACATAAAGTACTCTTGAAATACCACCAACCTGTGAGGTGAGCCCACCTGAAACGTCACCACCCGGACAAGCTAATGCTAACTGAGAGCTAGCCAAACTTTATTTGTCAGGATTTGAGACCGTATTCAGTGGTGGAAAACGCCGGCTTTAAGGGCTGTGTTTACTCTCGTGGCAACGTGTCGCAGTTATCTTGTCGCCGGTACGCCGCAGTTATTTTTGATATATGTTAATGTTGAAGCGCGTCTGCGCTGTTATTCAACGCCACAACGGAGAGCGACAATCACGAACTAGCTAAACTTACTAAACGTATCTCTTGTGTTTTTCCACTTCCTCACCGTCTCGGCCGTATCCAGACCCACATTCATCGCTATCTCCCTCCATGAATTACTAGAATATGTGCTGTCTTTGTAGTTTCAGAACCAGAATCGTACAGATGTGGGTACTTCCTCATTTCTTCGATGACGCGGATGTAGAATTGACCAATCAGAGGCCTCCTTTCTCTCCTCTCTGCGACGGTCACCTACCTTTCAGTTCAGTTAATTCAAACAAATTGGAACACTCACAAGATGTCACCAAAATCACTTTGTCCTGTTAAAATCTTTCAGAAAAAAATGTAAATGTATTGTTAGAAAAATATCGATATAATATCGTATCGTGAGCCAGATGTATCGTATCGTGAGATTAGTGTATCGCTACAGCCCTAGTTGTTTGTGATGTAAAATTGTTTTTCCTGCCCCCCCCCCATCCTCATCATTCTTGTGTTGCCTTTTATGCGGCCTCTTAGCCAGGTCGTCATTGTAAATGAGAACTGGTTCCCACCTGGTTAAACAAAGGTTTAATGATAATCTCAAATGTAGGGTGTTGCGTTTCTGTTGTATAGTCTGTTATCTCATCAGTTCCAACAGACTGAACAACGCTCGTTTCTCATTTCAGCACGAAGGTGATAAAGATCGGCATGTCGGCGGCGTGCGGAGTCTTCCCAGTCTGAGCGTACAGATTCCAGAACGTGCACTCACGAACCACAAGCGGACGTACGGCAGATACAGCTGCATTTCACAGAGAGGAAAATGACAGAAATGACTCACCGTCAAAAACGAAACGCAAACAACTCGTAAAATACACCATCAATTATTTCTGTTATTCACCTAAACACGGTCTTTTGAAAGTTGCACCTGCGTTTTAATGCTACGTTTCGGCTGTCTAATGGATGTTTTTAGCAGAATTACCTTTACTCACAATTCCAAAAAGGAAACACTTATGACAAAAAAAAAAAAAATAAATCTTTATGATTAATAGTGTCGCCGTCTGGCACAGTTCAGCGCTGATTGGATTTACAGCGGCGGGTAATTGATGGGTGAATCTACTGCGAGACAGACATTATGACAGGATTTCCTCTCAGGCTGTAAGCGTGAAGATTCCCAGTGTGCAAAGAAAAGTTGTAGAAAGTAAGAGCCAAACCATCTGCTGGTGAAACGAGCAGAAGATTTGTGGAGGTTTTCGAGAGGTGAATCTCAGGTCCTCCTTCCTCCGAGCGGCTCTGAGATTGGACTTCAGATTGAGGGCTGAGCTGAGTGAGCGGAGTCAAGCGAGTGCATTTCACCGGAGGACAATGGCTCCATAGAGTGTGAACAAAGAGGCTTTCACGTACCTGAATGTGTGCATTGAGGTGAGATGAGATCATAAATTGGTAAATAGAGAAAAGACATGGGTGACGATTGAAGGACAAGGGCTTGGAATGAGGGGAGGAGTGTCTTACCGGGCAACGAAGGGGAGGATGAAGAAAAACAAGGGGCCTGCGTTTGTCTTGAGGGTTTTGTTGACACCCTTCAAAAACAGCGGGCGGGCTAACTTGTGAGGACAGGAAAGACCCTGAGGGTCCGACATGTGTTCCCGCCGAGAACACGGGATTCAGGTGGGAAAGAGAAAAGCAGAATAAAATGAACAGAGATGCACAGATAGAAAGCGTGTTGTCACCCCTGGTTTAAGAAATGAACATTTGACTTGTCTGATAGTTGTTACGCACTTAGTTCAGTCTCTAGGTCTGTCAAATTCAAATTTTCATCTCTACCTTATAATTATCAGGAAAAAAAAAACTTAAAAACTTGAAACTAATTTCAGACAGTGGTCTGGAGTCACAATGTTTATTCTCTTCATTGATCACATTTCATTTTCAAATTACTGACACATAAACTGTTTCAGATTTGCTTTTGTCAGCAGCAGGGATGCGCGCGATTAGTCGTCTAAACCAGGGGTTCCCAAACTTTTCAACCCGCGACCCCCAAAATAACGGTGCCAGAGACTGGCGACCCCCACTATCCCCGGATGTGACTGAAAAAATAAAATGTGCGCACAGGCCATACGCACAAACACTGGCTTAACGACAACACAAAAGAACAGAGCAGCCTGTTATGATTTTACATATAGAAATTTACTGTTTGATAAAAGCAGAATACCTCAGTCAAAATAATATCTATGTAACATGAGTGCACAGTATTACTGTCATGTGCAAACTTAACTTTAACATTACTTTAATGGTTAATGGTATTAAAGCATCCGCTTTGTGATGTTTACTGTGGAGCCGTAACCTGACACCTGCAAATGATGCTATGTTAATCTGTCTTAATCACCTCAGGAAGAAAATCTGTAGTTTTATTTTAATTTTAACTACCATGTTTCATAATTTTTACAACTATGGCTGAATTTTTCTGTATTTTATTTTTTTTAAAATTTATTAGATTTATATATATATAAAAAAAAAAAAAAGATTTATGGAAATCATTTCGCGACCCACCCCACGGTGTCCCGCGACCCCCCGGGGGGTCACGACCCTCACTTTGGGAACCACTGGTCTAAACGATTAAACGTCCGCTCACTTACTAGTCGGCACCAGAAATATTAGTCGTTTAAACCAATTTGTGTTTTATTCATGTACAAGGCCGCTTAACTGTCATACAACCTCCCGCCACTAGTCGGAGCTACAGAGCCGTCAGACAGCAGTCGTCCTCTCCACAGCAATGCTCGAGTAGACTGGAGTTTTAAAACGGCACGGTGGGAAGATGGTCTCGCTAAACCAGCGTGGTTTGGCGGTACTTTAATCTAGAAAATGAAAACAAGGTAGTATGTAGACTGTGTCAGAAACAACTGGCATACAATCACTCAACTGGAGCAATGCGCAACCACATTCAACTCAAGCATTTGGATGTTAATCTGCACGAGACGACGGCTGCTGATGCTAGCGGTGCTGATGCTAGCGGTGCTGATGCTAGCGGTGCTGATGCTAGCGGTGCTGATGCTAACGGTGCTGATGCTAGCGGTGCTAGCCACACTCAGGCCGATTTGACATTGTTTACCCGGAGACGTGTTCTCCCGTCCGGTCTGAGAGGATAACGCAGCTCATCACGATAATGACTTCGCAAGATATGCTTCCACTTAACTTTGTGGAAGCTAAAGGCTTCAGGAAGCTAATGTTGCTGTTTCGATGTTTCAATAAATTGTGCTAGATTTTCACTGTTTTCTGAGTGTTTTCCTTTTTTTTTAGACTAGTCGACTAGTCTTAGTTAAAATTTTCATTTAGTCGACAGGGAAATTAGTCACCAGGAACATCCCTAGTCAGCAGAGCTGAAAGGTTGGCAATCCTGGGAATAAAACCTTTGTTCGCGCTACCGTTAGTTCCACAATCACGAGAGATAACATTTACACTGGTGTTAACGGTTTGGTTTTATTGGAAAACATTAAAGTGACAATATAAAGGTAAGTAAAACGTACGTGAAGACAAGGGAATGACCTAAAGGCTTGTAAAACTGCCAACACTTTGTGAATGAAGTTTTCCTGGACATTTCCTCCATAAAAACCTGTCAAAATTCACCCGTTTTTTTGTTTTGTTGAGATTAGCAGATGAATCTGACATGTTCAGGTTTCTCTGGGAGGTTGATGTTAAACTGACAACTGAGGCCTGTCTTCAAAAACACCCCAGAAAACAGAAAAATCAGGACAGCAGAATGTCATTATTTACGCAATTATTCTACAGAGACTTAAAACCAGAAAAATATAAATGTGATCGTTTGTTTTCGCCAACAACACAAGTGTTCATTTTAACAGAGGGAGGTTTTTCTTGCAGCTCTGAAATACGCTTCATTTTTGATCGAACTGTTATAGTAGAGGTGAGTAGATCGGGTCAACTCAGTCCAACCCAACCTTCAACACAACGAGGGCAACATGAGGCCTCGTCCAGGGCTGAGAGGGAAGGAAGGGAGGTAACCTGGAGGAGACCACAAGAGGCCAACGTGAGGAGAAAAATAAACCAGTCAGTGAGCGGTGCAGAAGACCTGGGGGTTAATGGTTTAGAGACCGAGGTAGAGACACAAGCGGGAACGCCAAGAGAAAGAGGTTTGACTGAGCCGCCAAACCCAGAGAGACATGAACGGAGCCCAGTGTGTGTCAGTACATCGCTTTACATGCTGATCTCCACCGTTGGGAGGGTTCAAATGTTCAAAAAAAATAAGGACAACCTGGAAAATAAATAAATAAATTCCAATAAATCTTAAATTTGTTTTGAACTTTTTTTTTTTCTAGACCCCTTGAAACCAAAATATACCGTATCATTTTCTTGTCAAGCTTATTTCATTTAGAAATACAGGCCTACATTCATTTTAGAAATTCATGTCTGCAACACACACATAAATAAAATGTTGGTAGAGAAGCAGTTTAGCACTGGTATGATGGAAAAAAAATGATGACGTTGTTTGCTTCAAAAAAAGATTGGAAGGAGGAGTTTACATATTTTTCTGTTCATAATATAATTAAACCATTCAAAGAATCCAAAAGAAATGCAGTCATCATAGGGCAAGAGTTCAAGCCTAAACTAACTAGAAGGTGAATTACAGCAACTGGACTTCCAATTTAAACCTAAAATTTCCAGTTTTCACTTCTCATCCAAGTAGCTTCATCCGTCTAAGGGAACGCTGGAATCTGATGAAGCTACTGGGATGAGAAGTGAAACATTTCAGCCTAAAACTAGAAGTCCAGCTGCCATGACTCAACCTCTAGTTCAGTGTTTCTCAACCTTTTTTCAGGCGAGGCACCCTTTAAATTCATAAAAAATCTGAAGGCACCCCAAACTTCAGACAGGCTATGTGTCATCGGGCCTGAATTTACTCAACTGTTGTGTCCTATGCTTTTATTATGAAAGATTCCACTGCCACAGTATTTGAGTATTAATTTAGACAATTATTTATTATATTATATTATTTATTTATTTATTTTGCTTAATTTGCATACTGTCTGCGGCACCCCAGGGTGCCGCGGCACCCCAGGGGTTGAGAAACACTGCTCTAGATAACTTTACCTGGACAACTGAGAGTCTCACAGACGAGCCTAAACTAAACACCTGGGACCTCCGATCCCTCAGACACCAAATCAAGACCTGTCATTGATTAATATCAGCTATGAGCAGCTGATATCGTCTCATTGATGAGGAACAACATCAGTAAACACAATACAGAGCATCATTCAAAAATGAAAAACTTTACTGTGCAGAAAGGAAACCTGATGTTGACCTTGTATTTAGGCAACTGTGACATTTCTGGACCAAAACAAACAAATGTGGTCAGGCAAATTAGTCCCGATCACGTAGAACTTGAAACAAAAAAAAAAAAATAAATACCACATACAGTTCCACTCCTTAAGAAGAACAGAGGAAAAAAAACAGTGAAACATTTCAACTCACGTAAAGTGTTGAAGAAGTAATAACAATATGAAAAAGTAGTAAAAGTTACTGTACCATCTTTTATTAAATTTATTGCAGGTCTGGAATGCAAAAATTGATCATACAGTCATGGAAAAAATTATTAGACCACCATTTTTTCTTCAGTTTCTTGTTCATTTTAATACCTGGTACCACTAAACGTCATCATGTGACTAAAACAGACAGAAAAGAAAACACTGAATGCATAAAAGCAGTGTTTTTGGCAGTACAACGCCATAGCTATTGATGTAAAAACTTAAGTGATTTAGGTTATAATCAAGAAAACCATGGAAAATGGTAAGATATCAGCTCTTAAATAAAACTCTTATGAGCAATCTTTGTGGTTATCGTTATGTTTGTCCAAACAAATGTACCTTTAGTTGTACCAGGCATTAAAATGAACAAGAAACTGAAAAAAACAATAATTTTTCCATGACTGTATATTGACAAATGACATGAAGTTGATGAGAAAAAAAAAACAAAACATTAAGTGTCTTGGGCTCAAACGCTCTGAAAAGAAACAAAAGTGAACGCAAGTGATGTTTCCTTCATTTTCCATCCCAACTTTTGCTGATTTGGGGCTACACGCTAACCCGCTAATACGAAGAGGACGGCCATTAGATGAAAAAGAACTTGATAGCATGTTTCTGCTGACTCTGCTGGAGAGTTATGACTTTTCAAAAACTTGAGTAGCATAACAAAAGTCGAGCCCTGCAGAACATGTCTCAGAAAAATCCCTCCAGCGCTCGTGCTGTGGTCGAGTCTAAGTGCAACCAGATCAGGAGCTGAAACAGGCGACTCAGGCGGGGGGGGCGACATGTGGGTTCGGAGGCCGGGTCTTTAACGAGGTGTGAGACTGACGGGCTCAACCCGATACGCCCACCGGTCCGGCCTCGGCGTGGCCCGAGCAGCACCCAGGACGAATCACCGGGGACCCTCAAACATGGGAAGTCATGGCAACTCATTAACATTTGACTCCTGCCAGAGTCGGTTAATGTCAAAACCAGTTTATTACACCTCGCTCAAAGACGGCACGATCAGAAAAGAGATCAGAAAAGAGATCAGAAAAGGGTGAAATGCATGTCACCAATTTAATATTCAGATCTCCCTGAATGTAGTTCATTCAACTGTAGCTGTCTTGTGCTTTATCATTCAAAATACACCTTATTTTTATTGTTTCTCACATGTATAACCTTGTGAAGTGAGACTTTATACATTTTTTTCAGTCATTTTTTTTTTTTTTACATAATTTAGTGAAAGTAGCATTTGAATGCAGTTTCAAAATGTTTTCCACCAGAAAAGAAGCTGTAAGTTACCTGCAACGCCGCCACCCATCAACAGATGGCAGTGTTCAGTCTGTGATGAGGAGGGGAGGAGATGCAGGAGGAGCACAGCAGACCCCCCCACCAGGAGGAGGCTCGAGTAATGATGGCTCTAACCTTGAGAGACCGTTGTTTGGCTGTAAACGAGCCGCTATCTCTGCTCGGAGACGGGTTTTGGGCGGAGATCTGCCTTTTCCCCACAGAACTGAAGATTAACACCATTTTACTTTTACATTACAAGAATTTAGCAGCTGCTTTTATCCTCTGAGACGAGTGTGGCAGCGTTAGTCTTGGTTGCTAGGAAAAATGAGGAAAAGCATCACATTAGGATCTTTTTTTTTCTAATGTAATGTTTTTATAAGGAAGGCAGGAAAAACAATACATTTTCACAATTTCTGAAGTTTGTTACTGGAGAAAGAAGGAGGACACCAGTGAGGACAAGGAAAAGCGATCTTAAAAAAATAGAAAAATTAAGAGGAAGGGATAAGGAGGGAAAAAGTGAAGGTGAAAAAAGGAAGTTGGAGCAAAAGAAAGATAATAATAATAATAATAATAATAAATCTTTATTGTCCACCAGGGTGGAAATTCGTCTTTGGCTCACCAGGTACTTACAGACAAGACATTGTGGGGTACAATACAGCAGTGAAGATCACATCGTAAAAACGATAAAATATAAAACTGCACTAAAAGGATATATACCAACATTTAAAAAAAAATAAAAATAAAAAATAAATAAATAAAAATAAAAAACCTGTTTCATAATCGCTCATAGAGACAGAAAGAGGACGCTGCTGCAGATTTGGAAAAGTGAGGGAAAAGGTCAGCTGCCTCTACAGCACTCCTCCTTGAAAAAGTGAGGGCAACATTGGCCTGGATAAATCCTTTTTTATCTTTATTTACTGAGATGATGAGCATTTCTTTGCTGAGAGTATAAATGAGCTTCTGTGGGCAGAAACTCTGAGCTTAGCAGAGCAAAGATATAACAATTTAACTGACAACTCCAGTCCAATGTTTTATGTTCTCTTTAATGCCGAGTGAGAGTATCTATATAGGCTTTGGCATACAAGCTCTGATCTTACATATTACAGATGGAATGAATAAAAGCAGCATTTGAAAGTTTGCATATGAAAAGCCTGGCAACAAAGAGGAGTTTGACATCTGTGGTCGTAGATTTTTTTTTGCTCTTTTTCAGACGGGGAGTGGAGAGGATCCATATCCTCGTGATATCTGCTAGAACCAATGAAAGAGCAACAAAATCCATCTCACTGGTCCGTAATAGGATCCCAAAGTTAACATCTAATATATTGTTTGTAAGTCACACAACACCCAAGAGCGTCATCTTACTGGGTTTACTGGGAACTCGTCTTGTTTCTTAGCAGGACACAAAGACCACCAGGAATCTCGTCGACAGAAAACCAACCAGTGAACCATGAGGTTATCATTACACATTAAAACAAAAAGGTTTGCCTTCTTCATAAAAACGCTGTTCACTGCTGTCTTTTTACTTTTACAGATATAAAAAAAAACACACACAGCATAATGAAGGGAGCTTTGAAGATGCTGGTAAGCAGATTTAGTTTCTGTCGGACGGAGCCAAGCTCTTTCTTCCCTCCTCGTCCCGTTAAGCCAGAAGAAATATTTGACTGCATAAATAGTGACTCGTGGACTTGAAAGTATGATTGATGAGTGGTATTTTGATTCATAATTGGTGTAGTTCCTCTGCCCGGTTTTTATGCGAACTTGATGTATACACTTGTGATCACGGTTTTGAACATAAAACTCTCCTCTTGCAACGATTTCATGCTTCGATGAAAAAAAGCAGGATGTTATACCTTTAAACATTGTGCAAGTGAGTCGGATAAAACACAGAATATTTGGAATTCTAACTTTTTTTTTTTGTACAATCGTACATCTTTCTCCATGTGTCACTGGCTCAACTTCTTCTGGCCAAACCAACGTTAACTTTCACAGTCGGGAGGTCCTGCTCCACTAGATCCACAATACTTTTGTAATTCTAGAAGAACCGTGGTCCAATCTGCTACTATGATAACACAGAGCTGATAAATATTAATGCTTATATAGAGGGTCTCCTGGACCGAGCCGGAACCATAAACTCATCTTGGCCCCCCCCCCCAAAAAAAAGGAAGAAGAAAGTACGAGATACGACAGTGATGTTTAAATTCACTGTCGTTAAATTCACGACAGTGAATTTAAATGAGCATAAATATAAAATTAATTTCAAAATTAGCACTAGGTAGTAGTAGTAGTAGTAGTCAAATTGTGACTTTGATTTAATATCAGCTGAAAGAAGGCAAAAAGTGGAAAAAAAAAAGTTAAATGGTGTTGATTTGGTTTCTAGTTATCCACATTATAATCAACTATCATAAGTTATAAACTGTTATTGAGAGGGCAACTGCTAGATCACAACCTTATCTAAAATCTACAAACTACAATAACTTCCCACAAGAGGGAAACGCCAAAATGATTAGGTTTCTGACTTGAATTGTGTGTGTTATGAAGAAGCAAAGGATACTGAAACTCACTAAAATGAAAGTAAAAAAATATTGGGAGTTTAAAAAAAAAAATGTATCCCCAGTGTTTTCAGAGATAAAGTGCTATTCAGTAGTCTGAGTCCTTGATGATGTCTGAAAGTTTATTAAAGTAAATTTCTTTTGTCCCTTTAAGATACGATCCTTAGATACAGGAACACAGTTCTCTTAAAACTAAATAGAATAATTCATGTTAATACAAACGTTCATATGGAGCGGTCTCCTTAAAGCAGCTGTTCCTAAACTTCAGAATACCAAGGCCCAATTTGAAATGTGAAAAATCTCCACGACCCACCGAAACCTTTAATCACAACTGTGATCAACATACAGGACTAGGAACCATGTTCTGATATTAATGTGAGGGGTCAACAAATAAGGTGACACTTGTCATATTAAGTTAAGATGACGGTAGAATAACACTTAACTGGATTGTTTTGTTACTTCTTAATGTTTTTAAATCATGTCTTTAATATTTTACAGTAATTGAAAACATATTAAAAAAAGATTGAAGATTTAAAACATATTTGTTTAATTTTAATGACCTCTCACGGCCCACCTGGAGTACCGCAACGGCCCACCAGGGGGCCGCGGCCCACACTTTGGGAATTACTGCCTTAAAGAGTTAATTCTGTGTTTGGTCCTGAGGTGGCTCTGTGATGGACTGGACCCGTCCAGGTGGACCCGTCTTTCACCTGAAGAGAGCTGGGATAAGCTCCAGCAGATCTCCGTGACCCTACGGAGGATTATGGATTATTATTATTATTTTTTTGTAGGATGGAGCACTGCAACGAAAGAATTTCCCGCAAGGGATTAATAAAGTATTTTCAATTCAATTCAATCAATTCAATTATAGATAATGGATAGATTGAGGTTGGCAATACTAAATACTGACATTTGTTCTGAACACTAGACTTGCTTAAGACTTCTATTTACTGTTTCTGAGACTCAAACCCAGTCAGATTCTGTATCAGCTGTATTTTATTTCAAGACCAAAAGGCCTTTAGAAAATGACACGAGATGAAAGACTCGTTCTTTTTTTCAGTTCTGTTTTTTTCTAGGTTTCAAGGAATTCTTGCCAGCAGTACATTCAGCAAAATGACATCAATTAATGCCGAGGGAACGACAGCAACTACGAGATGAACAGCTCTTTTTACGAGCAGAGGAAATGCCTAATTTCCTCATAATGTTGAGGGAGCTGAAATTCTTCTACAAAAGAAAAACCGACACAGTCCTCGTAATCATTGCCAGCTATTCTAACCAGAAACTTTGTGCAGAGATGGATCTCTTCTTAAATGATGAAGAAAGCTCTCACTGAATGGTTTTAAATTGGGGGTACAATAAGGCACATCGACTTGCCATTAAGCCCCGCTGATCCCCACCACTCGCAGGCCAGAAATCCCTCCGCAAAGGCTCTAAGAGCCTCAACTTATTCCTGGTTCATGCTGTCTGAAATGGGCTTAGAGCAGCAGCCACAGTCACAGAGTAGTATACGAGCGTGCACGTGTGCACGTGGCCCCACAAAAAGGCTGCTGAGATATAGCGCTGTAATCCTCAGGCGTACATTCTCAGACATCACGTACGGTTGAAATAACCTCTCGCTGTTGCTTCATACACATACCTGTTCACTGAATCACTCACGTGAATAAATATATAAATAAATAAATATAAAACCAGTGTTATATAAATATAACACATATAGAGGAAACGCCGCTGACGACGCCAGTTCAAAGTCAAGCTTTTATACCGTTAACTATGGAGTAAGATCGCTGTCAAAAAGATGTGTCCATGTTATAAGCATTCGTATTTGTAATGATAAACATTTGTGTGTAAATAAAAAAGTTGTACCCAAAATTCTGCAGTCACACATATGAGTCTGATAAATTATTAGGATTGGTTTTATGTGAGTATGAATCTAAAAGCTGTGAGTGCAAACTCTAATTTCTACGACTACGAGTCTTCACTGTGAACACGAATTCAAGTTTGTGGGTACGAGTCGAAAAACTGTTGAAATGACGTCACAGGCAGGTCACAGGGGAAAGCAATCGAACCCCGAAAAATGCACCGTACACAGTACAATTTCATGAAATAAACAACTAAATAAAAATAAATAAATGTTGGATGTGTTATTTACTTTACCTGTGATGATGATGATGATGATGATGCTTCCCCGACGGTTTCCATGTTTTCACCTATCCTTCGGTGCATTTTTCGGGGTTCGATTGCTTTCCCCTGTGACCTGCCTGTGTTATATAAATATAACACATATAGAGGAAACGCCGCTGACGACGCCAGTTCAAAGTCAAGCTTTTATACCGTTAACCCCGACTGTGGATGTGACCTGCTGTTGTCGTATTACTCATTACAGACATGACTCATGTACCAAAAAAGAAAAAAGCTCTGCAACAAACAGGAACACGTCCAACTGACCACCTGGTGCCAAGGTGTCACGCCGGATTATGACCACTGACATCACAGCGCGCTCACGCTGGGTCAGAGGTCACAGCAGACCAATCGTTTCAGCGTTTCAGACTGAAAGCTATGTCTTTGTTTCGCTTAATTTCCCCCCGCAGGTCTCAAAGTGAGAGGAAAGAAAAAGAGAGATAGCTAGAAAAAGACTTTTCCATTTTGCTCTGATGAGATCCTGTGGCTCCACCGCCGCTGCTCCTCATCTGGCTGCTGTGGTCAGATGCTATTAAGGACCCATAAGAGAGACGGATGGCCGCTGACAGCCTGAAGAAAGGCCCGGCCATATTTATCTGGCTTTCTTTGACTTCTCAGTAATTTAGGAAGGTGGCGGTGGAGCAGTCGGCGGCGGTGGTTGCGTACAGTAGGCAGAATTTATGCCGGATCTTCGGTTCGTGACCTCTCTTCCCTCTCAACAAGCAGGTCCTTGTGTTGCATCTAATTTGACGAGGCTAGTTTTTCCCTCCACTATTCTCTGGCCGCGCTCTTAAGATTTTCTTTCTGTTGTTATTTCAGGACTATTATTACAACAGTGAACCGACAAAAACATATACTTAACTTGTCACAATTATGAGGCTTTCACAGCTAATATCAACAAAAAAAAAGGGACTGAAAATTGTTAAAAGAGCACTTTGATTAAGATTGCAGAGAGCTGCCTGGTATGAGAGAAAAGAGATTCGGTATGTATAATTTATAGCAGCTCTGTGCCATTGGGGGAAAAAAACTCAAAGAGCATACCAATTAAGTTATTTTCTCTGGTTTTTGGAGGGCTGGTGATTATTTGGGATAGGGGAGGTGCAGGGAGGCCTGTTGTGGTTTGGCCTGCGGCCTACATTAGTCCTGAGGCCTGGAGATCATCTCCTTTGGTCCTTGTGACCGCTGATGTCTCACGTTACTTAGCATAGCGCTGCATCGCTTCCTGCGGCACTTATTCTAGGACTTGTTTTACCGTCTGCTTGTTTATGTTTCTGGGTGTGTGTACGTTAGCGTTCGCTCGTGCGTCCTCTAATGAGTATGTACGAAGTGCTGAGGCAGACGCACATTTTACTGTCCAACCACAGCTTTGCAACAAGTGTCAATCAATTATCGTTTGCTATTTTCTTATATTGCCTGTTTACAGACTGACAGTTATGGCCTGAGTACCTGAGACATCTGGGGGAGGGGGGGGGGAATATAACATGAAGCTAGTTCAACAAAGTCGGGTTCTGTTTGGAAGAGCCAGCTGTAGAAGTAAAAAAAAAACCATGACAGTGATCATAAACTGACATTGAAAGGGCCCACTTTCCATTTCAAATACATTCAGATAAAAACCTTGGTGAACATCATTTGATGCTTCTTCGACTGAAAATTCACAGATCACTTAACAATTTATTGAAAAAATATAAAACACACACACACACACACACATATATATATATATATATATATATATATATGTACAGTCATGGAAAAAATTATTAGACCACCATTTTTTCTTCAGTTTCTTGTTCATTTTAATACCTGGTACCACTAAACGTCATCATGTGACTAAAACAGACAGAAAAGAAAACACTGAATGCATAAAAGCAGTGTTTTTGGCAGTACAACGCCATAGCTATTGATGTAAAAACTTAAGTGATTTAGGTTATAATCAAGAAAACCATGGAAAATGGTAAGATATCAGCTCTTAAATAAAACTCTTATGAGAAATCTTTGTGGTTATCGTTATGTTTGTCCAAACAAATGTACCTTTAGTTGTACCAGGCATTAAAATGAACAAGAAACTGAAGAAAACAAGGGTGGTCTAATAATTTTTTCCATGACTGGATATATATATAAGGGCTGTAGCGATACACTAATCTCACGATACGATACATTTGGCTCACGATACGATATATATCGATATTTTTCCAACAATACATTTACATCATTTTCTGAAAGATTTTAACGGGACAAAGTGATTTTGGTGACATCTTGTGAGTGTTCCAATTTGTTTGAATTAACTGAACTGAAAGGTAGGTGACTGCAAACAACGTCGCAGAGAGAAAGGAGGCCTCTGATTGGTCAATTCTACATCCGCGTCATCGAAGAAATGAGGAAGTACCCACATCTGTACGATTCTTGTTCTCCACGCTACAAAGACAGCACATATTCTAGTAATTCATGGAGGGAGATAGAGATGAATGTGGGACTGGATACGGCCGAGACGGTGAGGAAGTGGAAAAACGCAAGAGATACGTTTAGTAAGTTTAGCTAGTTCGTGATTGTCACTCTCTGTTGTGGCGTTGAATAACAGCGCAGACGCGCTTCAACATTAACATAAATCAAAAATAACTGCAGCATACCGGCGACAAGATAACTGCGACACGTTGCCGCGAGAGTAAACACAGCCCTTAAAGCCGGCGTTTTCCATCACTGAATACGGTCTCAAATCCTGACAAATAAAGTTTGGCTAGCTCTCAGTTAGCATTAGCTTGTCCGGGTGGTGACATTTCAGGTGGGCTCGCCTCGCAGGTTGGTTTTGCCGACGTCACTTGAACATAACATTCACTGCCGGTCATTCAAAGCTCAGAGGGAGCGAGGCACTGCCGTGTTGACAAAAATATATACGTTATCGGGCCGATAGTTATCGTCCATCCCCAACTATTCTGATATACAATGTTTTTTTTTCCAATCCATTTTACTTTTTCTTTTCATTTTTGGTTGAATACCAGCAGTTTAGAATTAACTTGTTGTTCATAGTATCCGATTTTGTCTTCATGATTCCCATAGCAATCTCTTCAGATAATAATAGAGTCACCTTAGCATCCCTGAAATCTTGTTAACTCATTTACTGTATCTCAGCCTGTTGTCCCCCCCCCACCCCACCCCGGATAAACCAGCTGTGGTAAAATCCAGTGATATGGCCACATTTTTAATACAAATGCTTCAGAGTGACTACAACGAGTAGTCCATCATTTCTTGACGGAATACTCCACCAGGATAATTAACATGGTTTTCATTTCATCCCTGCTTTATGATTATATTGCTCAAGACGATACAGAAGATATCTGTAGAAATAAGAGAATTAAGGGAAACCTTCTCTCTTCCTTTCTCATGGGGGGAAGGAAATGGCCTCAGGAACAAGCGACAGACTGCTGGTCCATATCACGCTTGGCAGCAGTCTTTGGTGGCTGGCACCGCCAATCTGGTACCGGTCCTGGGACCAACAGTGTGATACAAATGGGATGCCATGTCAGATGGCACAGTTTTAGTTCACCGATTCATGTTCACCTTGTGATATTTTCAGAAGACACTTGAAATTAAACTATACTTCCTGACAGTAAAAATGCAGAAAACTAAAGCTTTTTAATTTTAATGCATCCATTAATAGTAGTGAGAACAGCTCCACGCACAGCAGATGCTTCATGATCTCTGCTGGTGTTGGTAGAATCGATTCCAGATCTGTTTTTTTTCGTTTTTTACAGGATGCTTATTCCTCTGTTATTTTGGGAAACGGATGTTTCTTACACAACAAGCCTGAGTTCATATGGCAAAAAGATTCTGGGAGTCAAAACAGGATGAAGCCTTTCCTTTTCCAAAAAAACATCCCAAAAAAGACACAAATTATAACGGCAATACATGGCACACTTTCTGACAACTACAGAGAACCAAGGATGGACTTGACTCGTGTGTTTCCAGTTTTGCCTCCTCAGGTGTTTTTAGATAAAATCCGCACAAAAGAAAGGAAAGATATAGAAGATGGTGGTGAGACCTGTGATGTTGTTTGATTTAGAGGCTGAGGTAAAGACAGGAGGGTTGGGGTTAGGGAGGTTGGAGGTAGCAGAGGTTCAAATGTTGAGGTTCTCTTCGGGAGTGATGAGGATGGATCGGATCAGGAATGAGAACATCAGAGGGACAGAACATGTCAGATGTTTTGGAGAGGAAGTCAGAGAGGCCAGACTGAGATGGTTTGGACATGAGCAGAGGAGGGATAGTGAATATATTAGTAGAAGGATGAAGAAGTTGAAACTGCCAGTCAGCTGGTCAAGAGGAAGACTAAAGAGACGATTTACGGATGTAAAGAAAGAGGACATAAAGTTAGTTAGTGTGAGAGAAGAGGATGGAGTTAGATGGGGATGGATGATTCGCTGAAGGGAAAAGTCAAAAGGAGAAGAAAAAAGAAGTGTTTTTGATAAAATATAACTCTCTGAATATAGGAAGTAGACCAGTACGTCTCAAGGTGCCAAAAAGCAAGGCATCAAAAAGTCTTACTGGACAGCAATTTCTTATGAATGAGCAGTGGGATTACAATTGAAGACTGCTTGAAAATGGTAATCTTACTTGAATCTTTGGAATAAATTAAGATTTTAAAATACTGTACATCAGTATGGTCAGATTAATGCAGTAATGGGGAACCTCTGTAAGAAAGCAGGGTCTGAACTTTTACATGCTTTCCCCATATTTAGATCATTGGGATCCAATTTACTAAGTACTATCTCTTTTAACTGACCTGAAATCAGATTTTGTCAAGAGATTGAGTGAATAATAAATCACAAAGAAACTTCAATTCAGCACGAGCATCAGGCTATTTTTACACGGGCTTACCGTGGAAACATGTCTCCACATTGCAATGTAATCTCTGAGAAGAGTAAAAATTCAAAATTCAAAAAACATTTGAAATGATTTTTTTTTTTTAAATGTCAATGTCTTAAAAAATGTATAATTTCTTAAAATTTTCAGGTTAAAGTCAGAATTCAGACTTTTTTTCTCCAGTGCTTGAAAGTGGATGTTAAGTCAAAAACTAGCTTGCTAAATGTATCAGATAAGTGTCTTCTGTGAAGTCAGGTGTTACCAAGAGAGGTTGTTTCATCAATGAAAGAGCAAAAGGTTTGTAAAAAAAAACAATAATAAAAAAAAATATATATATATGTTCGTTAAGTGGCTGGAGTTTCTGAACCTGAAAAAGTGTGGTTAGCTAATAGCATGTTAGCTGATAACGTTGGATGACTGAACAATATTTTGCAATGTTATGTCTAACTGGGTGAATGACATGCTTACGTTTAAATGATTGGGGGCAAATCTTTTGTTTGAGTTGAGTGTGCTTTTAAGCCGCATTATCGTTTGATTGTGTAATTTCTACATAGTCTTTACATTGATTATTGTAGCTTGGCTGCTGAATCACAGTCCTCTGGCAATACTGGGTACTGACGATCAAGTGAGTCACACCAGACGTCCCTAAGACCTTCCAGTAAAGAAACTCAGTGTAACTGGGAAATGGTTATAAGAAACAAGGTTTCACACATTTAAAGTCTGTGTTTGCTGTGTTTTCTACGCAGGAACTTGATGGAGTGAACACCTGGGACTCACAAAATCAAGGTCAAATAGTGATGTGATGTCAAGTAGTGATTAAATACATATTGATTTAATATGAATCTCTTAACAAACATGTCAATTTGAAATTTAAATAATGATTTAATTTCTTTTTGGGCGACGTCCTCATACATATTGGATGAACTCTGGTAATTTACATCCTCTGTTATGGACACAGAATTACATGAATTATCCATTCATGTGGATAAAAGTGATGCTGAATGCAATTGTTCGATATTTTGAGCCATTTCATTCAAATTCAAAATGAAGACAAAGGTAAGAAAATAAGTTAGCTGGCAATAAAACAGGTGGGGAAGAGAGTAGACCACTAACACTAGGTCACATGGAGGCCTTAATAATGGGGGTCCAACAATTGCTGTTTAACAGCTGACGCAATCAACAATTGTGACTGTAAATGACTTAAAGAACTGCCAGATGTGAAGACCTGAAAATTCTCTGAAATAATACAGGCTTTTGTAAAAAAAAAATAAAGACCCCTCAACTGTTTTTCATTACTATGTCTTAAATCATCTTCAATAGATACAGCAGAAGAGAACAGAGATGAAGGCTTTCATCTCTTTTTTTCACATTTTTTTCATTTTTTTTTTCAGAAATATATTTTTTGAACAAGTTCATATTTATTTTTTGCAAGTTAAAATGTTTACATCCAAATTCAGATTTCCTCCACAAATTCTCTAATCAATTCTACAGATTTGTGCATTTTGAAACATATTTACCTTCGCGTCCCTTTAACCATTAACCTTCACTGAACTGCAGCTTCAGGTCTGGAATGAAGTCGAGAGAAATTTAAATTTTCTCCAACTTTGGATATTCAATTTTGAGGAGTAACGTGTCTGGGTTTCTTTTTTACTTTTTGTGGTCACTACTTGGAAAAGAAAAGAAAAGAAAAAAACCCAGATTTATCTACCTCTCTGGTTTGCAGAGCTGTTAAAGGTAAGACAATATTTGCATCTTGCTTTAATAAACACTTATTTATTACCATCACACCAGACACCTACAGCTATAACTGCAGCTTGAAGCTCCTGATTGGACTAAAAAGGCCAACTGAAGCACAACTAGAGGAAATATGGTTCTGTCAAAGGGTAAGTGTCACTATAAAGGATCACAATACACAGGTATGTGTGTGCATATTAGGTAAATGACCAAAAATGATCCTTACCTGTGTATTATGTTGTCTTGATTCCTTGAGTATGTTTTGGTTACAAGTGCTTTTTTTTTCCCTTTTGTGTACATTTGTATTTCTGACCCAATGTCCCATTTTTGCACATATCTGTAAATAATTTACAAGTGTATAGCACATACGCATGTGTAAATTAGCCTCTCATGTCATCTCAGGTGAGTCTAATAAGTGCAGGCCTTGGCCACCAATGTTTCCCTGCTTGCTTGAAATTAAAATCATACAAGACTCATCTCTCTAGAGAAGCAAAGCCAGAAACACAAATTACCACCTTGATGTGCTATAACATAAACAATCTGCAGCCACTCAGGACCGTCAGTGTCAACACAGCATCTGCTCAACAACAGAGGACGTAGATCAGGGAGCTGATTCTCAGGTGAGATCAGGGAGCTGATTCTCAGGTGCTCAGCTCCTGCTGACATCGCTGATTAAAGTGGAACACTGACTCAAAGGTATCTTTGTATTAATTATTCACAAATTGACACAGTAAAATCCATCAGAGTTGCACCTCAGATAGTTGAA
Organism: Hirundichthys speculiger; assembly: GCA_018398805.1. Classification (NCBI taxonomy): domain Eukaryota; kingdom Metazoa; phylum Chordata; class Actinopteri; order Beloniformes; family Exocoetidae; genus Hirundichthys; species Hirundichthys speculiger. The sequence continues at coordinate 387,639 of JAGFBZ010000866.1, forward strand.
TTTTTTTCAGTGTCATATTGGGGTGATTTCTCTGGAACGCTGGAGACGCTATTATTATTGTGAGCACATTATCAATATTAATATTCAGCATACAGAGGAGCCAAATATCAGGAGGCAGCAATTCACTAAACCACACCAAGTTGCCAGGAAAAATAAAACCCTTTTCCCAGCTTTATTTAACAGATGAACTGTACAGTCATGTAAAAAAATGATTAGACCCCCCTTGTTTTCTTCAGTTTCTTGTTCATTTTAATGCCTGGTACAACTAAAGGTACATTTGTTTGGACAAACATAACGATAACCACAAAGATTGCTCATAAGAGTTTTATTTAAGAGCTGATATCTTACCATTTTCCATGGTTTTCTTGATTATAACCTAAATCACTTAAGTTTTTACATCAATAGCTATGGCGTTGTACTGCCAAAAACACTGCTTTTATGCATTCAGTGTTTTCTTTTCTGTCTGTTTTAGTCACATGATGACGTTTAGTGGTACCAGGTATTAAAATGAACAAGAAACTGAAGAAAAAATGGTGGTCTAATCATTTTTTCCATGACTGTACATATACAACAATAATTACATTGAGAAAACATGCAAAAACATAAAAGGTAACAAATGTTTTAGACAGATTGAAACAGAAATTAGAGGTCCATCATGTGCGTAGGCGGCCCATCAGCGTGGACCAGGACATGTTATGTTTAAGATAAACCGTTAAAAGAATGTGGCCACATGAGGCTCAGACCACCTACAAATGACTGGATCTCACATTTACACTAAATAATTCAATCCTGACTCAAATTATTTCCTCCAGTGTGTCACAGATTAGATATGACCACTGTTCATGCGCCTGGCAAAGAAGTGCACGGATTTCAGTTTCAGGTCTCACTTCTAAGTAGAAATAAATCAGATATGAGTTGCATATACGCATTTGCATCCTTACAGTTTATATCAAAAAAGAGACAATTTCTAAACAACCAGCAACATTTTAATGACAGACCAGATAGGGGTTAAATAGTTGTTTATCCACCACCATAATGTCAAGCTCATTAACCATCAACAGTTGGTCAGTTTGGACCTGGAAGCCCCCCAGGATCTGGAGGTATCTCCCATCTTGACCCTGGGACCTTCAATCCATACTTGGCACATTTGTTTCTGTGCTATCTGGTTGTGGCGTTCTATGTATGCTTTGCCTGTCAGCATCTTACACCCTGCTGTCATGTGCTGCAATGTTTCAGGGGCGTTTATTTATGTATTTATTAGGGTTGCACGATAACAGGAAGTTATGACGTCATTCCGATAAGTCCGATATCACGACGAATAGCCCCGATAACATTTATATTTCTGTCAACACAGCAGTGTCTCGCTCCCTCTGAGCCTTGAATGACCGGCAGTGAATGTTATGTTCAAGTGACGTCGGCATAATCAGAAAAACGATTTCTAAATCAAGAAAATCAAGAATACCCCCTCATGCCAGAAAACAACTCGTTAACTCGTCATAATTTTAGTAGTTGCTAACTTGAATCAATATTCGCAGTATTTCCCCACATGTTACACACAAAAAAGAAAAAAAAAAAAGAAAAGGCTGAAAGAACGACTAGCAAACGAGAGAACGGCGGAATTTACGTTACACCTTGAATGCAGCCTGCAGCACAGCGCTGATCACAACAAACATGGCGGCGTGGAACTTCGTTAAAGTTTCAGAAGAAGATAGTTTGGTGGTTATTTGTGACGAATCCTCCGAGTGAATTCTACGAGGAGGGAAGCACAAGCTTTAATACGTAAAACCTGATCAGCCACCTACAACATAACAATCGCTTCCATGGAGTTTTGAAATCGCGCTAACGCGAGCTAATGCTAACGTGCGCAAGCCAGCAGCAGTCTCCCCTCCCCTCTCTATCATCTAAAGCTTCCATGAGATAAAAAAAACAAAAAAAAAAAATCACTGAACCTCATTTACTTTAATTAAAGGTATTAATTTAAATGGAACCACAAGTCAAAATCCTTTAAATGTTAATCCTTTTCAGTTTGTAATTTTGATGCATGTATTTCCATCAGTTCAAGGAGCTTTTATTTTTTATATCAGTCAGTAATGAACCTTATTTAAGTTAATGTGAGATATCAAATAGGTTTGTTTGATAGCTTTATGAAAATGTTTGAGAGGCTTGTCAGTAGTTTTTTAATAGAAAAAATAAATATATGTTAATTTAAAGAGTCCAAACTATTTTTGATTTTGTTCATAGTATTGATGTAATGATCTTAGGTATATGTGTGTGTTATCAGTTATCGGTATCGGTCTTTAGGAGCTAAAAGTTATCGGTTATCGGTATCGGTTTTAAAAAACAGGTATTGTGCATCCCTTATATATATATATATATATATATATATACATATATATATATATATACACACTCAGTATCCGAGTTACAACTTAGATCAGTTCTGACAAACCAGTTGTAAGTCAGATTGGTTGTAAATTGGAGCATATACAAAATTAATGTAAAATTGCATCGTATAACTCATTGGATGCCAGCCAGCTGCAGAGCATGTTTACTGATCTTCTAAAACCCAAAGAATATTGTATTTTATGTGAACACTGAAACACATATAAAAGGGTAGAGTCTCTTCCATTCCTTCATAATCAGCAGTACAATGCACCACGCCATCTTTGTTCTCACTTGCAATTTATTGGGGGTGGGGGGGGGGACATAACTCTAATACTGAGTGTGTGTGTATATGTATATATAATATATATATATATATGTGTGTATATACACACACACACATATATATATATATATATATATATATATATATATATATATATATATATATATATATATATACATATATATATATAAGCCATATATATATATATATATATATATATATATATATATATATATATATATATATGGCTTAGACTTGACTGTCCTGACAGAAACAAAAATATCGAACATGTCTGAACAGATACCTACTTTTGACAAACTTTCTAATGTTTAAAAAATCCACATTTGATATACACTTGGTACAGAAACTACTACTTACTGAGTTTTTTTTTTGTTTGTTTGTTTTAAATTCAGCACCTAAATTATATAAATGCACCAGCATTCTGCTTTTCTTAAAAAAAAAAGAAAAATAAATATTTTTTCAATCCATGCATGCTTCTGACTACACATCTTCTGTACTGCATTCATTACACAGGCACAAGACTAAATGCCGAAGCGGCTCACCTTCATGCCGTTGGCAGGTGATGCATGCGTCACATTTTGTCAAAATGGTCACTGAAGAAAGCGATCAAACTCTTTCTGAAACGTGCGGTCCATCTCATGGCTCATTATTCATAATGACAACTACACCATGTGAATCACACTGGAAGGTTCTCCAATCTGTCTGGCTGCCCAGTAATCTGTTGTGGTTGCAGTGAAGACTGAGAAGTGTTGGCTGTCATGTTGCCTGCATTAATATTAAACCATAAAGGTTTATGTATGTCTTGTCTGGTTTTATGTCTCTGAAAAATATAGAGAAGCACTTCCACTATCAGATTTATTGGTGACATTTTACTCTGTAGGCAGTGTTGCAATTTGGTCTCATGAGACTTTCATGGCTTCAGCTATAATGGATTGTCATTTATTGACCTTGTAATTTTACATATCTAATACACTATAGTGACTAAGCTATAGTGACTTTGAGAATCTGAACTTTACTAAGAATGACTTTGGTGTGAAATCATATTAAGATGGGAATTGGTGTGAAACCAATATCATATATATAATGTAATCATTAATTAATCTGCAATGAATACATTATTACAACTGAAAAAAAAAAACAATAATAATAATATAATCTACAAAGGATGGATTCATCACATTGAGGCCAATTTGTTTGGAACTGCAGCTGTTGTATTGACCAGAAAGACCAAATGACCAACATCCATTTCACATTCCTCACAAGGGCTTACTGTGTTCCAATAAAATCCTATCCCAGGCTAAACCCCTTTTATTCTTTGCACTAAAAAGTAATTATTATTTTCATTAAGACATCTGGATATCACAGACACTAGACAAAAAGGGAAATATGCACAAGTCCATGCTAAAACCTACGCTCACTGATGAGTACTACGGAGCTAATCGCGTGTCTCACAGAAAATAACCCCTTCAATTGATTTATTATTATATGGTTTAACCTTAACCCATCTGTTCTTAATGAACTATGGATAAGACAAATGTCTTCCAACTCCTAGCGTTGGGATTGCTCTAAATAACAATTTTCAAACCATATTGCTTACAGAGTCATAAATAACTAGCAAAATGTCGCAAAATTAAGTTTCTCAAATGGTGAGTTCTCTGGGTAAAAAAAAAGGGCTATTCTCAAGTTTACATGGCTGATAAAGGATGGTCTCAGGATATTTATGAGATATTACTTGTTCAGGATGAAGTTTGGAGTGCCGGTGATAAGAAAGTCAAGCTGGCAGAGGGATTTATGCTTATTGATCAGGGGAAGGTTCAGCAATGGGTCAGATTGTGGTACTGGGGAAAAACTGAAAAAAGGGTAGGATATAACCGAGGCTCACTGATCCACTTAAAGCCATGCCTACATGAACCGCAGAGTGACAAAAGTGTGTCATCATTCTGCTTTTAAGACATAAGTCGTGCGATTCAAAGACTTCAACTGGATTTTACACTCAAAGAGTGACGTTTTTAAAGTTCTATGCTGACTTTATGCTTGTACATGTTGATTCAGTAACATGGCCTTAATGCATCCGATACTTGGCAATGTTGTCCTTCTGAGAAAAAAGCTAATCAGTCAGAGGAGGCTAGCTGCGTGGTTTAATACGGAGTTACGTACCTTAAAGCAGGGGTGGGCAAGTCTGCAAGTCTTAGAGGTTTTCCTGCTTCACCACACTGGATTCAAACGAACGGATCGTTAACGGTCTTGTGCACACCTGGATGACAAGCTGATGGTGATCCATTCGTTTGAATCAGGGGTGTCGCGGCAGGAAAACATCTAAGACATGCAGGACAGCGGCCCCTGTCTTAAAGCATACTTTGAGAATGCTGGAAAGGTTATGGCATTCAGCTAAGTTAGAGGAGTGTTAAGTCTAAATCTAAGTTAGAGTCTGGAAAGACAGCCTTTTAAAATATATTGGAGTTCTTCGCAAAGCTAGAACTGTTTATTATTAAGATTCAGAGAAGAAAACAATAATAACTCAAGTTTCTTTTACGTACTGTTGACAGACTCTGGTAAGCCATGTTTTTCTTGAACTCTGATAGTGGTGACTTCATTTGCTGTATCACAAATAAGCCTGTTTCCATTAGAGAAAAGTATCTGTAGCACTTATCTGACACTGACCTGCCATTTAAACGGAGCTGAACCTGATTTAAATCTGGACTGTTTGAGTTTTGTGTGCTGGCAAGAATAATAGCTTCAGTGGCATATTCATCCATGATTAATAAACATGTCGGTCTTAGATTGTTCAAGGAGGTTTGTTCCTGTTGGATGAAATCAATGTATCTTTATTGACAGGCTGACCTATATCTAGTCTCCCTGGACTTGTGTCTATTGTTGTCCCTAACACTAACCCTATTAGATCTCAGTGCTGTATTTGATACAGTTGATCATGATATTCCATTACAGTCACTTGATTATTGTTATTGGGATTTAAGGAACCATATTAGTTTTGTTTAAGTAATAATTATCCTGTAGATTCCAATTTATTAATGTGAATGAGAAGTATTCCTCATACACCAAAGCTTCTCATGGTGATCCACAGGGTTCTATACGTGGGCCAGTCCTTTTGTTTATATGCATCCACTAACTACTGTTATTAGGTCACATGGTATAAACTTTCTATGCAATGCAGAAGCTTCTCAGCTTTATTTATCCATGAAGCCAGATCAGTTAGCTATCTGGACAACAAACTTGTCTTAACGATACAAAAACCTGGATGACTGCTAATTTCTTGCTATTACCATATTTTCCGGACTATAAGTCACACTTTTTAGTTTGGGTGGTCCTGCGACTTATATTTCAAAGTGACTTATATGTCAAAAATATACGCCATGTCATCCAATGTCGACAACACGGTATTATCCACACAGAACTGAACACTGCTACCGAAAAAAATTGCAAGAGTAAAACATAAATACTGAAAGAATTCAAATATGCAACCAAGAAGAAAAAGCTATACTGCAGAATTCAAACTGAAGATTATAAAATATGCAGCCGAAAACAGTAATGGAGCAGCAGAAAGTTTGGAGGTAGCGAGAAACTTGTCAGGGACTGATGCAACTTGCATTTATTTTTTTTCCTCTTCACAACGTATTTTTTGACAGATACTCCAGATACTTAAAGTCCAGAAAATACAGTAAACTCACATAAAATTAAGTTTGCTGTATTTGGGCCCGAACACTTCAGAAATATTGTCTGGTGATTTAGTTCTAATGCGGGGAATCACGTTCATCAAGTTTGTGGAAATGTCTTCTACCACCTTTGTAACGTCACAAAAATAAAGGAAATCTTTTCATGCAGAAAAAGGAGTTCATGCATTTGTTACTTCAAGAGTAGACTACTGCTATTCCTTATTAATATGATGTCCTAAAATAACTGAGCTGATAGCTGATCCAAAATGCTGCAGTGAGAGTTCTTATTAGCACTATTAATCTAAGCTTCCCTTTCTTGTCTCCCTGTAGAATCTAGGATAGAATTTAAATTCTTCTTCTTACTCATAAAGCCCTTAAGGGTCCAGCTCCTTAGTTGTGTTATTATCCTAACAGCGCTTCACTCTTGAGGTTCTGAGAGTTTCCTAACGTAGAATGGGAAACAGAACCTTTAGTTATCAAGATCCAGCCTCTAGTCTGTGTTTCAAATGCAGACGTCTACATTATATTTAAGATTAGACTTAAAACTTTTCTTTGTTTACATTCATGGCCATGGCCGCATTAAAAGAATGGGCTGAACGGACTGCAGCCCCGGGCCTCGCCACTAGGGGGGGCCGCCGTTTACAGCAATGTCAAATGACTGTTAAAAGAAGTAGAAAAAAATCGAGCGAAAATGTCGAGTCAAAGAAAACACGATAGTGGTGCAAAAAAGAGAAAATTGCAAGCAAGAAAACGGGCATTTTGAAGTCACTTGGTGAGTCACGTTTTTTTCTGACGGGCTCCCTGCCGTTGATTGTAAAATAGTTTAGTGTGTTTCTGCGGTTTTTACTTATTTAAAAACAGAAATGTTCTAAACACTAAGCACCTTTCAAAAATCAGTTAATTTCAAAGTTGTTTGGGCTCAACATGCTGTTCTTAATAGCAAATGCATTTATTACCTTTTTCTGGGATGATTTGCCCAAGTCACCAATCATTTCTCACTCTATTCTCTATATTTCAAGTAGGCTAGGCCTCTATTGTTGGTCCGCTATATTCAGATAGGCTACATCTTGATTTCCATCATTATTTTGTCAGCTTTGTCAACACTACTGCAATGAACCATGTTAATAAATCTATAATTGAATTGAAATTAATTGAATTGAATTGAAATATTATTGCCAGTTCGCTTGAAAGGGTACTGTGTGTCATTGTAGGGCTATGCTAGGTTACTGTCTGCGCTGGTGTGTCAGTGGGTTTGTGTGATGTCATCATGCGTCAGGGCACGATATGAAGGGCCTCATCCTGGTAATCAGCCCCGGGCCTCAGAATGTGTTAATGCGGCCCTGGTCATGGCTGGCTTAGTTGTCCTGAATCATCCCTCTAGTTATCCCACTGTAGGCTCAGACTGCTGGGTGACCCGCCATGATTCCCTCCCTCTGTTCGCTTTACTCTTCTTGTATGTTTGTCATTATTATTACAAGTATATTACAAGTAGCCTCATTTGTTACAAGTAGCCTCATTATTATTACAAGTAGCCTCATTATTATTACAAGTAACCTCATTACTATTACAAGTAGCCTCATTATTATTACAAGTAGCCTCTTTATTATTACAAGTAGCCTCATTATTATTACAAGTAGCCTCATATATTACAAGTAGCTATTATTATTACAAGTAGCCTCATTATTATAACAAGTAGCCTCATTATTATTACAAGTAGCCTCATTATGTAGCCTCATTATTATAACAAGTAGCCTCATTATTATTACAAGTAGCCTCATTATTATACAAGTAGCCTCATATTACAAGTAGCCTCATTATTATTACAAGTAGTAGCCTCATTATTACAAGTAGCCTCATATTATTACAAGTAGCCTCATTATTACAAGTAGCCTCATTATTATTACAAGTAGCCTCATTATTACAAGTAGCCTCATTATTATTACAAGTAGCCTCATTATTACAAGTAGCCTCATTATTATTACAAGTAGCCTCATTATTATACAAGTAGTATTATTAGTACAAGTAGCCTCATTATTATTACAAGTAGCCTCATTATTATTACAAGTAGCCTCTTATTATTACAAGTAGCCTCTTTATTATTACAAGTAGCCTCATTATTACAAGTAGCCTCTTTATTATTACAAGTAGCCTATTACAAGTAGCCTCATTATTATTACAAGTAGCCTCATTATTATTACAAGTAGCCTCATTATTATTACAAGTAGCCTCATTATTATTACAAGTAGCCTCATTATTATTACAAGTAGCCTCATTATTATTACAAGTAGCCTCATTATTATTACAAGTAGCCTCATTATTATTACAAGTAGCCTCAATTATTACAAGTAGCCTCATTTATTATTACAAGTAGCCTCATTATTATTACAAGTAGCCTCATTATTATTACAAGTAGCCTCTTTATTATTACAAGTAGCCTCATTATTATTACAAGTAGCCTCATTATTATTACAAGTAGCCTCTTTATTATTACAAGTAGCCTATTATTACAAGTAGCCTCATTATTATTACAAGTAGCCTCTTTATTATTACAAATAGCCTCATTATTATTACAAGTAGCCTCATTATTATTACAAGTAGCCTCTTTATTATTACAAGTAGCCTCTTTATTATTACAAGTAGCCTCTTTATTATTACAAGTAGCCTCATTATGATTACAAGTAGCCTCTTAAGCTCCAGCACATTCTCAGATTCCCGCTCAACAACGTCCTTTACAGGAGACTCTGGCGACACTTCTGCGTCTCTTGGGCAGAAGCTCCTGGAATTATCTCTCTGTGTTTGTTTGTTTATCTCCCATTCCTGACATCTCAGAACCCCCCCCCCACCACCACCCAAAAAATAAAAAAGTGGTCAAGGCAGATGAGTTGGCAGGTGAGTTGGGTTTTTTCCTCTTCACGCTTGCTTGGGATGGAAGATTTCACTGAAGTTAAGATTCAGTTCAGTCTTTGGTTCCTTAGCTAGAGTGCCCTTTTAGTCTAAAACTGAATAAAATTTACATGCAGTGACTTCTAAAATGCAAAAATCTGTAAACTGTCTATGAGGCCTTTTTTAGTCAGCTGTTGAATTGGTTAAGTGTTAATCATACATTTTTCAAGTCCAATAGCAACCACTAAATTTACAAGTGGTCATTATTTATAGGTTTATTTTTCCAAAAACTCCTTGCTCTCCAGTTCACACATTGTTGTAAAATCTGCTTTACAGGTTGAACTAACTCAGTCATGTAAATAAATAAATAATAGTAAAATAATAATAGTAATATAATATAGGTATAGTAATGCATATAATTACTTAATCTGTCAATAATCAGCAGACTGTGTGATGTGTTTGATTGGAGTTTTATCTGAAAGAATTTTTATCACACCTTTATAAAATTCTCTTCACTTTGTACATACAAGGGAGTTTTGAATAGAATGACTGCTTCAATGTGACTCAAATAAAAAAAAACTGCATTTAAAAGTATTTTGTTTGACTTTGTTCTTTACTTCGATAACTAAGTCTAAAAATACTCTCGAATATTTATCTTTTCTCAAATGTATGTGCAGGATCATGAAAACAACTGCCAGTGTCATTTTTTACATGCTGGCATGGTAATGTTCTGGATTCACTGTTTTGGTTTACTCGCATGGTGCAGAAATGTCACATTGACTCTGTGTTGGATCTGCAACAACCCGAAAAAGGGATAAAAAAAATAAATGAATAAATAAACAAAATAAAAGTTTTGCTTGAGAGATAAATGTAGGCGTCTGAAATGACTCAAAACCCCATGGATGAAGTCAGAAAAATAGTCAGTGAGCAGTTCAGATATGTAGGGCTCTTTGATATCCTAAACCCAGATAAGGGTAGAATTACCCAGCATCCTCCTCTTCATCTCCATCCAGTTTCACATCATGCAGCATTTGTGAAGCTATAACACCATTTTCAAATGAGACTGACGTAGACTGGGGTCAAGAGTCTAATCCTTAAAAAGGGCTGTGATAAACACTGTACATATTTGAAAAGAGTACTTTTACACTGAACCCCTGACATGTTTTGTACACCAAAACATATCACAGAGATTTTATTTACACATCAGAAATTCTGACAGCTTTTAAAAATAAAGGGGGACATAATATGTCTCCTTTAATCTGTTGGTTTTAAATGTAACTTGGTCCATTAACCTTTGGTTAATTCCTATTTTGTTTAGCGGTTATCTGGTGGGGCAGCAGCATCAGATGCAGACTCAAATAAATTCAACTAAAACTAATAAGTGTGAACTAGGATCCACCCTAATCTGTGTCTCACCCACCCATCAGAAGTTGATTATTATCAGTCTGCAAGTTTTATTCTGCTACTATTATTATATGCAAATTCTTTTTGTTTGTTTGGTTCACCTAGTCAGTCGTTGTTCTTTTTTTGCATTTCTAACTTCTAATTGAGTAGAAATATTACAGCACACCTCCTTTGACACCCACATTGTACCGTATTGGTCTGAATAAGATGACTCTTATTATAAGACAACCCCTATTATTCAAATATCGTTTTGGGAAAATAAAAATATGATGAAGACAATAAGGTTATCATAAAACGACTTTTCATTGTACAACTACTATAGAAATAAATCACACAGAGATAACATTCTGCTGTATTGTTAAACATTTAAATGATTTAATCTTTTTAGGAAGTATGGTACCATACTTAAGGTAAGGTACGTGTCATGTTTCCATGTTATTTAAGATCCGTTTACACTAGGTTACTTTTACTACTTTTTACTAGACAGGGTATTTTGAAATCCCTAATTTGTAAATTGTAAATTTGTAATTTTTTGTACATTGTGTAGTATTTAAAGTGTTAATTTACTTATTTTATATGTAGAATATTGTTGTTTTTATAGGATGGAGCACTCCAACGAAAGAATTTCCCGCAAGGGATTAATAAAGTATTTTCAATTCAATTCAATTCAATTCAATTCAATCATAGTACTATTTAATAAATTTTATTCTCTTAAAATCTGAGACTATGACTCGGTGAATAAGCAACAACCATGTAGTTCAATAACTGCATTAATGATGTCAATAACTGCAGAACCATCAAAGTTGAGTTATATTCACTTTCAAGAACAATATTAACAATTCAGTCTGTAAGAAAAAACAATTCTGAACTGCAACAAAACATTTGAGCCCCTTTGTTCAGCGCGGTCACATGGTTCCTCCATTCTACATCAGATCTGCTCCATGCGTTCATTGTGATGCTCCATTTGCTTACTGGTTACTTTGGTGCGGCTCCATCTAGTGGCGCAGATGTGTAATGACAATAGAAAAGACCTTGATTATAAGATGACCCCCATTTTTAAGAATATGATTTCTGGAATAAAACATCATCCTATATTCGGGCCGATACGGTTTTTATTTTCCACTGAGTAGCACATGCATGCTATTGCTAACTGGCAGATAGTAGTGAGTGACGCTACTTTTTCAGGCTCCTACGTAGCTTTAATGACGGTTAAATGGAGACTCGTTTCGTTTAGTTCAGTTCACCTAAAAGACAAGTTATTTTGGATTCAATCACTGAGTTGTTCACTGACAGATAAAGACAGGAGGAAATTCAAACAGTCCTTACCGAGGATTTAGATAAAAGTGTTAACCCTTAATCTATAGTAGATTGGTAAAATACATCAACCTATGTAGTTTAGATCCTACATGGTTAAAAAACTTTGTTTATGATCGTTTGAAATTAGTTGGTTGATTCGTTTGTGAACAACAAATTACCTAGTTTCTGATTATCAGAAGGCTTAAAAGCCATTCTACTTATTTTTAAACTGCTAAGATCACCTTAGATCAGGTTCCAATCAAAAACCACAAATTTGAACTCAAACCTGGTTTAAATCATCAGTAAAGATTTTATCTAACACACTTTATTATTAGTGAAATGTTAAAAAAGGCCAAGGTGTTCGGATCAATACCTGCAGTGTCATTTTATCAGTAACTTTTTACTTGACATATCCATTTACTGCAGCGTTAGAAATTTCAAATCAAACTCTTCAGATACAATCAAAGCACATATTCAAAGCTTGATTTAAACGTATTTGCATACACGTTAGTTTCACAACAATATAATCACAAGTTTTTACACATTTCCTTCTCTTTGCTGCACCATAGTGTTTAAACTTGTCAGTTGAGCTGGGCGATACTGAGAATTTTGGTATCGATCCGATACCAAGTAAATACAGGGCCAGTATCGTCGATACCGATATCGATACTGATACCGATATTTTTTTATATTAAGCTCTATCTGTCATGAAATTGCTGACCTTTTTGTTAAAACCTATGATAGAATTTCAGCAAACTTAATAGGTGACAGCAAAATACTTTATTGTCACAATTAACATTTTTGTTTTGAAACAATGGAACAGTAATAAGTAAAGTTTATCTTGACATTAGGAAATAAAACTTTTTTTTAAGGAGTATAAGGAAAAACCACAATACAAAATAGAATTGTTCTTCAGAAAAATACAAAAATAAATAATTTTCTTCCTTTCAGAACAAATTCTGAACTCCAAAATGTTCATACTTTGAACGTTTTGGAGACGTTGGAGACGTTTGGAGTTTTTAAAGACTAAATTATTAATGTTGTTCTTGAAATTGAATATAACTCACTTTGATGGTTATGCAGTTATTTACATCATTAATGCAGTTATTGAACTACATGGTTGTTGCTTATTCACTGAGTCATAGTCTCAGATTTTAAGAGAATAGTTTATTAAATAGTACTATACCTTAATCCTAAATAACATGGAAACCTGACACGTACCTTACCTCAAGTATGATACCATACTTCCTAAAAAAGATTGAATCATTTAAATGTTTAACAATACAGTAAAATGTTATCTCTGTGTGATTTTTTTTTCTATAATAGTCATTCAATAAAAAGTTGTTTTATGAATAACCTTATTGTCTTCATCATATTTTTATTTTTCCAAAATGTCTTTTAATCAGAGTCGTCCTATATTCGGGCCGGAAAAGAAAAGAAAAGCTTGAGGATCGATCTTTTTACACAAGTATCATTCGATGTCAATACCAGCGTTGGTATTGATATTATCGATATTTAGATCGATCCGCCCACCTCTACTTGTCAGTAGTAGTCATATTCAATCCAATGACTGCTGAGTTTTCTGATTCATATAAATCACCAGGTGCTGAGTTTTACCTCTGGAGGCTACTGCCCACCCATTATTTGTGTTAGGCCACCCTAATGTACCTGGCTAGGTTCATTAGGGTGAACTAACACCCTCATGGGTTTATGAGAACTGGCCCTGCTGTAGCCCTGGAGCTAATTATGAAGAGATGAATTTAGCTGCTCAAACAACAGTCCCTGCTTGTCTTACAATGTTGTATTTACTGCTATAACAACATCCAGACGGAGAATTCAGTGGAATCAGTCCAATTTCGCCACCAAAAGAAAAAAAAAAAAGAGATTAACATTTGATTAAACACACTTTTTAAAGATAGATTTGCCACAGCAGTGAGTGCTCACCTTAGAGAACGCCATTTTCCAGAAATGCCAAAGTAGGGCGATTGTTCCAGGTGAACTTCATCGAAAGGCCTGAAAGGTCTCATGATTTTTCACATCGGTGACCTTCTGCCTCCAGTATGGTACCGTGAAAAACATGACCAATTCACCTCCTATTCAACGTTAACATGCATCACCAGCCAACTCTGCTAACAACTGGAGACTTTCTGCACCACCTGATCAGATTCTCAGGTGAACAGGAAGGAGCAGCCGGCAAACATGATAAGCAGCTGAGACTAATCTGTTGACCCTTCGCACATTCACATGTTCCTACGAAATAATAATACATCCACACCGTCCCCTCCCTCCTCCCCCCTCACCGTGAATTTAACCCCATTACAGGCCTGACATTAACCTTTTCATACAACAAGCGTCCCCTGATGTGTGACCTTTGATCTTTCCTGCTGTTCGTTAATTTGGGGTGTCACAGGGCAATCCCCTTTTTGGGGGTGGGGCTCAGCAACTATACTAATGAAGCAGACCCTTGGCACCTGAAAACACCTGAAAATTAAATACTAAAATGAAATAGAGACAGAAATCAGAACATTAAAACTGACATGCCTGAAATAACATGCCATGTTTCTACCATAATAAATGAAACTGCACCACAGGTGGCTCAGACACAGCAGCATGGCGTCACGCAATTATCTTTGATGTGTCGAGAGAATCACTGACATATATCATGTAATACCATGGGAAAGATCAAAGCAACAGCTGGGAGAACAAAGAATTATACTCCTCTCACAATATTAACAGAACAATAGGACTGCATAGAGGCACCAGGTAAACAAAACAACGCATGGAAACGTATGTGGAGGTTAATTGAATTATGGTGGATAAACAGAGGGATCTATTCTATATCAGAATATATATATCTATATCTATCTATATCAGTTATTATTTATTATTTATTATATATTCTCTATTGTAGTGACTGTTTGTTTGTTTTTATTATTGTTTTATCCTATTTTATTGTTGTCCTTTTTCTCTTTTTTATTGCTATTCTTGCTGCTGTAACAATGTAAATTTCCCCATTGTGGGACAAATAAAGGATTATCTTATCTTATCTTATCTTATCTTATTCGGTTTATAATGAAAAACTGAGCATACCAAATGATGTCGCTCCTTTCAGGGATCAAACTACTGAACTCCATCAAGAATACAATCCAGGAAGGGTTTTTTTTTTTTTTTTTTTTTTTTTGCTTTTTTTTTTTTTTTTTTTTGGATCGTCAGAAAGCCAACAAAAGCTAACTGGATGGTGAGCCTCATTTAATGTGCATTTCAAAAATGAAATGTCAGAAATTTAAGCCAAATAAATTCACAGACTTGTGAAATTTCTTTGCCATTCAATTTTTTTTTTTTTCTTTTTAATGTATGAACAGGAGTTTGTCTGAGTGATAACAGTGCAAAATCAGTGTCAGGATTTATCAGATCTTATGGAAGTATTTCTGTGCCATCTGAGTTTGAATACGAATTTTTAAGATTGAAAATTTTCAGCATCAAAATCAGACTTTGAATTTTGAAAAACATCAGATTTCTAGCACTGAATTTTTTTTTTGCCTCTGAATTTTATTTTGTTAAAATAAATTCAGTGTTAAAAAAAATTGTTGTCTTAAAATATTCAACCTCAAAAAATTCAGTGTAAAAAAATTCAACCTCAAAAAATTCAGTGTAAAAAGAACCAGACTTAACATCCGGGTCACCAGGGAGAAGCAATCGATCCCTGTCTCAATTCAGCCAACGTCCAGCCAATCACGTTACGCTCCATTGGTCATGTGACACCCACCCAGATAGTAAGACTTCTCGGCCTGGCAGCACCCGGTGATTGAGTCTGGTGTCTTTTACACTGAATTTTTTGAGGTTGAATTTATTTACACTGAATTTTTTTGAGATGTTGATTTTTTTTTTTTACACTGAATTTTTTGGGGTGTTGAATTTCTTTGCGTGTTGAATTTTGAAAAACTGAATATTTTAAGACAACAATTTTTTTTAACACTGAATTTATTTTAACAAAATAAAATTTAGAGGCAAAAAAAATTCAGTGCTAGAAATCTGATGTTTTTTAAAATTCAAAGTCTGATTTTGATGCTGAAAAAATTTCAACCTTAAAAATTCGTATTCAAACTCAGGTGGCACAGAAATACTTCCATAGATCTCCTTTAATGTTAGGTGTTAAACTTATGTGTTACGTTTTAACACCGTTCAACCTTTACACATTTTGAACTGGTAAAAATCTTCTTTTTGGGTAATGTTTAAATTTGGATCACAGACTGTGCAACCATCTGGTGGTTGCACATCCTTCAATGCTTCTATTTGTTTTTTTTTTCCACAGAAGTGTTAAACTGTAAGTTGACTTCCAATAACAACATTTTCTTGGAAAATCATCTCTATTTCTGGTAACTGTTGTTGAGTAATCCCTTTACTGGTAAATTCTTCACCCTGCCAGTTCTCAAAGAACAAGGCAACAGACGTACAATCAAAACACACAAGTGCGAGCTAATTTACCAACAAACCCCAACTGTGTGTGAAATTTGATTTTCAATAACATTCATACCAGCAAGAAAGATCTTTTTGCCCTTTAATCAATTCATGAGAGGTTCTGAGTTGAAGATAATATATTATAGTTGCAGGTACGTGGTTTTATTATGTTTAATGTTTTATCTTCTACAGTGGAAAGACATGGAAGGGAGGTATATGTGTGGACTGCTAGTCTTGTTACATAATGACTGACTTTTCTCTTTTGGTCCAAGAGGAAAGACAAAAGAGAGAAAATGTTAAACCTCTGTATGTTTTGCATTATTTAAGCAAGGATCAGGTTATTACAATCAAGGCCGCAAATAAATCCAAACTTAACTCCTATACCTTCTTTCACTGGCGAACAAGCACATTGCAAAAACTATTTCTACAAATCTACATCTGTAAAAACGTTCTTCCGTGTGTTTAAACTGAACCACATGAGGACTACGGGTGGTTTTCTGTGATAAATGGGTTTATGGCAAAGTAAAGCCTTGTTATTTATTGAGTGAAAGTCACTCACCAGTTACAAAAATAGGTCTGTAATGAAATAAATACATAAATAAAATACATTCAAGTTGTTGAAAGATGGCATATTACACCCTTTTTCAATAGTTTTTCAATTTGTTAATGAGGTCTTAATGAAATGTCTCTGTGGTCAAAATACCACAGATATACAACGTAAAGCTCCGTTTTCATCCACGTTGTTTCAACTCTGTTGATAGCAGCTGGTTCAGAGGTTAAAGTTAGTACCTTATCAGGACTCCACCCTCCACTTCTGTGAGCTGTGCCTTTTTAAAATCAGTGTTACAGCTTTGTGCTACACATGCCAGAACCAGAGTAGAGCCAAGCACGGAGAAGTTGGATCAGTCTGGCGCTGTGATGTCACAGTACCGTGAGAAGTTTTTCAGCTGGTGTACGTTTTCAAGACTTAACACTTTTTTTTTTTAATATGTTAGCGTTCCATATCATAATCAAATCAAATCAAATCCTTTATTGTCACTGTTCACATTGTTACGAACATTAACTGTGAAAATCAGTTTAGCAGCTCCACATGGCAGCGGGAGAGAAAAACAAGAAAACACAAAAGCACGATATCACAATAAACAATATAAAAACAATATAAAATATAAAATATAAAATAAGTATTTACAAGGTATAAAAAAAGAAATGGCTATGATAAATAAAATGGATATAAATGCTGTTGATTGTGAAATGTCACCTGATAAATTTGTCCAACCATTCAGGGGCCTTACACCACAGTGACATCACAGTTTTTATTAATTGCTTTTGTTGTTGTTGTTTCTTCACTGATTACAGAAAATGGATTTTAATCGCCTATAACACAAAATATTCAAAAAATTGTTGATTTTGTATATTTTGCATGTGCCATATTGAAATAAAATTCCGGAAGTTATTCTTTATCCTTGCGATCTGCCAGCAATCCTTAGTTTTACCTTATAACACTAGGATGTTCATTAAAGAGCAAACTTTCCATAATGCATTATGCTTCAAGAATTAGATATTTCCTCTTTTGTAAGGTAACAATAGAGTTCTAATAACACTGAAAGGTCGGTGCATGGTGGCTTGAGGAGATAGCACACAAGCAAACAAGATCTAATCACAAGATGCCCTTTCAGCAACAAAACACAGAAACAGACAGTTTGGACATGTTGAAAGACTTTATATAAACTGAACAAGATAAACGGCTGAATGCTAGTCTGCCGTTTAGCTCTACAGGGACGGTGAAGTGTGACGACGCTGTCGGTTCATGTTCAGAAACACCCTGAAATCAATCTAAAGAGAATTAAATTAATGAAGAAAGGTAATAGGGCGATAAAAGGAGAATTGCATCTGAAACTTTATGTCAGTGGTTTCTTCACTATACCAAGCAACATACAAAAAGAAATTATAAACAGCCGTCAAATTCTCTTTTTATTTTGTTTTCCCTTTGTTGGCCCTTATTGTCTCTTATCTCTGTCCCCCTTTCATGAACTGCTTTGACTCCGTAGCGCCTTCATCATCTACAACGTTGTTTGTGATGGGCTCTTATCCTGCCAGTCAGCCAATGGATATTGTCTTTAATTAAACTGTGGCCAGCTTGGCGGGTGTCCGTATAATGAGGGACCAGAGGGACTCATTTCCACCATGCTGGCAGAGGCATGACTCATGAGGTTGGATCATTTGTATAACGGGCATCAGTCTGTGGACGGGCATGGACAGGAACACCCCTGACAGTGGGCAAGACAATGAAGCCAGAAAATACAGGTGGTGAAAAAATGAAAAGCCATATAAAGAATGCGGCATGGCAGCGCAGCGTTGCTGACTATCAGTACTCAACGGTTATTGGACTGAACAAATGCCAAGATTATTTTTGACTGGAGATAAAGACGAGCATAGTGAATAAATGTCGATGCTGCAGGCAGACGAAAACAACCGTACTGACGACCGATCAGGCGTCCCCGTCCATCAGTCTGTCAATAAGGCCCAGCGTCACTTCAACACATCTGTGACTCACAGAGATCTACTGTCAAAGCTGAATGACTGCTGGGAGAAAATCAGGTAAACACATATGGATCCCAAATCAAAATAGAAGTTTACCAAAGTACCCTGTTGTTTCAGCTCAGTTCAGAACAAACAACAGAAACAGAAGCAGACTTTATAACCACCAACATATTTTTAATTTAATTTAATTTTTAATCGCGATTAATCGGATGATTTCCCTGATTAATCACGATTAATCGCATTGTATACGGAAAATCAAATAATTAATTCAAAAGTAGTGTAAAGGTCACTTTTATTTAAATGTTCTGCTGCCATATGAACTAAAGTGTCATAATATTTGTTGCTCAAACACTTTTAACATCAGCACTTGTCAGTAACACATATTTAGTGTAAATCTCATCTTAAAAAATGTAAAATAAATAAAGCTTATTGCCACTGCCAGGGCATTAATGTCATCCTGTTTTTATTGAAAACATTTCAAAAAAAGTCCACAAACAAAATCCAACAAAATGATTGTGTCTCAGCACAATCAGAACATTAAAACAGGTAATTTCTGAGGTAACAGCAGAAACTTTTAACAGAGTTTAACTTGTCAGTTGTTACAAATAACCTTGTTTCTGTTGAATCCTCCGTCTGGGAGAACTTTAAAATGAAAATGTCCATGTTAAAGTTCAGTAACTTTACCAATCCGTCTATCATTCATTCTTTCCATTTTCATTTGTCAATAAAAAATACAAAAAAATAAAAAGTGACATTTTATCACGTTTTTCGTTTTTTAATCTAACACAAAAAAACAAAAAAATGCCTGTTTTTTTTTTAATATTTCAATTTTAGACTGGGCACAGGCCACAGAACTGAATTTGTTTTATAATCGAGGACTAGACTTCCTGTTGTCGTTACACATCTGAGCCACTAGATGGAGCCGCACTGCAGTAACCAGCTAGAGAACAGCAGGACAGTGAACACATGGAGCAGATCTGATGGAACATGGAGGAATGACCACAAACGTTTGGTTGCAGTCCAGAATTTTTTTCCAGACAGAATTGTTAATATTGCTACCTGAGTTGCTACCTGAACTGTAAAGGACACAGATTTTTACCGTTCTACATGTCTGTTTTAGCATATCTCCATGTTTACCTGCTAATTCTCTTCTGGTTCTGCAGCCGCCAGTAACAGACTTTTCAAAACAAAAGCATGTGAGCAACATGAGTTAATGCGCGATAAAATAAATGTTGACGTTAATAAATAATAATAAATAAAAGCCAGTTCTATGTAAATAAAAACGTACAATCTGTAAATATCATCTACAAAGAATGTTATCTTGCATATGTATATATTTTCTTCTATTTATTTGAGTAATTTATTTATGTGTGTATTTATGTTTTTGTGGAGTCGTGCAAAATTTCGTTATGCCTGCATAATGACAATAAAGAGACTTGAATTAATGAGTTGACGCGATAATAACGCATTAACTTGCCCAATTATTATCATTATCTAAAAAACAGTTAATCTTCCATATTTTAGTGTAGACATGAACTAAGGATTTGGGGTTTACCAAGAAAATGTATAAAAAAAAAGAAATGTTCTCTTGTTCCTTGACCATGATTATTAATTGCATTCTTGTTTGAAAATCATTGAAAGAGGAGCCTCCATGTTCTAAAGCAGCCTGATTCATGAAAATGTTCACATTTTAGTAATAAAGTAACTAAAAAAAAAAGTTCAAAACACTAGAACAGCTCTTTTTCCTTTCTTCGTCTTCAGAATTTTGTTAATATTAAATATTAACTGGCTAAAAAAGGGAACTACGTAGCTTGTTGTCATGTTAAATTAAAGGTCTGTGTCCTTTTCAAACAAAAGATCTTCGAAAAAAAGCTAACTCTGAAACACAAGAAGTTTGACTATTTTTTTAAACGACATAGTCAGCTCAGTCCATTTTGGATGAGTAATCAAAGCCAAACAGATTATATAGAAATTGGGGGAATTATTTCCTCTTGAAAGATAAAACACTTAATGCACAGTAACAGCTGAGTTTGTAAAAAATTACACACTCAACATTTTGCCAGAACACCCATTTCTTAATTCAGGTTTCAATAATTAACTTTTTACCGGGGGCTGCTGCACTACTGTCTCCATTACCAGATTAAAGGGAATGAATACAGCGTATAAAATACAGTGTATAAGACGGAAATATTACATAATGTTGCTCTACCAGGTCACAAGATTTTTTTGTAGGCAACGATGTACGAGATATACCATGGCTTTGTTCCCTAAGAACCAAATCTAAAACTGTAACAACAAAACAGGATGCTTTACTGTGTAACCTTAGTGACTAAAACCTGAAAAAATAAGTCAAAGTCAAAAGTGTCATCCAGCTTTGAAAAGTAGGAGAAGCAGTACGCAGCAGAGGATGACTGTAGGATGAAGGTATAAACACTTCAAACTGACGAACAAACTGTCAATTCACAATGTGATGCAACCTCAAGTAGAGTCAGGACATCGTAAAGAAAAAAGAGAACAGAGTTTAAAAAACCCAAGCAAAGAATCTTAAAACTTAGGAGGGTGGAACTGGGTCGACTTCCTCTTTGGTCCTTTCAGCTGTTGTGTCTCAGAACCGATCGGATCCATTTACCAAACTACCACTCAAGACCACCTGGTGACAGTGATGAACCATTTTCACCGTAAATAAATGAAGAAGAAGACGACAAAGCAGAAAAAAATAAGAAAAACAAATTGAAAGAATTACAGTGATCCCTTGCCACTTCGCAGTTTTAATAACCACGGTTTTAATGCTTCGCGGATTTTTTCAGAAATATATAATATAATTTAAAAAAATTTTTAAAAATCACGGAAACATCATAGGATTTTGTGCGCGTTCTCTCACAGTAAAGAAATGTTGTGAGCCAGCCTGGCCCCTTTAAGAAGATGGCCTTATGGGTAATGGTGTGGCCTTATGGGTAATGTAGTGTGTGTGTCGTGGGACGGCAGAATGAAAACGGGGTTAGATGAAAAGTGTAGTGAGCATCAACAGCAGCCCAGTGTGTATAGATTTACATTCTCTGTTAACCGACAGGAGCCCAACAATACAACCTGTGTGATGTTACAAGTTCCTGCAGTGACACAATAAAGTTCCCGTTCCATGCAGAGAAAACCGGACTTTTTCTTTTGTTGTTGTTAGCGTGATAGCTGCTAATTAGGATCCAAAAATAGCACAATAGCAGCGGTTTGTTTACTACGGTTCAGAGACCAGAGGCTGTGAAGGAAACAGAAAGACCACAGTTGAGCCTTTGTCTTGTTTCGCTACTTTTTTGGGGTTTTTAAATATATTTTAAACACATTATTGAGGCTCGGACACAGCAGGGACATGGAAGTTCTCATACAATTATTGAGGGGCTGTTCTGGATATCAGAGACTCACCAACTACCTCGGACCCTCGATAATGGAAACCTGACTTATGTACATGACTCCCAAGTGTGACTGGAGTTTTCTTCAATCCAACGAGACCTGACGTGCCCCATATTCACGGGTACAGATACAGCCATGTGTTGAATGACCCAACCATCCTCCCACCCATTTATCATCTACGTCCACTTCAGTCGCTTTAAAGGTCACAGCGTTCTGCTGGAGTCAGTTAGGTTCATTAATGTCTCCTATGCTGAAATCAAAACTTCAGTAGAAACACGTCATCAGAAAGCTCAAAGCAACCAATCAGAAACGTTTGATTGATTCTACAAATCTATTTTTTATCTGAACAGGGTCTTGTTTTTACAGTCCAGTTCCAGCCTACTTCAACTGAAAAGTACTTAAAGAGAGCAAATCAAAGAAAAAAAAAAAAGAATTGCCTGCATGACTAAGATATTGATAAGGGTCTATTTGCCTGATCAGATCTCCAGCAGCAAAGATTAGCAGCTCAACAGAAAGATTTAAAGTCTGTGTCTCACTTTTTTCTTCTGTTTTTCTACCTTCTGTCTGCACTCCAGGACTAAGAGAAAGGGTGAAATTGATTACAAATGGAAGGGTATTAAGGCAAATTAGAAATGTAATTGTAATTCTTATCTAACAAGCTTTTATGTAAGTGATTAAGTCTAAAAGGAATTACTAATTTTGAGGGACTTCTATTGTATTGAATCAGAGGCGACACTGGGACAGATTGAGGTAATGTAAAATTAATTGTCCCATTTTTTTGGAACGTAGATTAATCATAAAGACACAACTAATGAAGGAAGAGAAGCCTTTCACAGTGTCACTGTGACAAATGAATTAAAATTCTTACTAATTGCAGGCTGAATTCTAATTAATGACTTAAAATGTAGAGATTTTCATTGTACTGACATTTGGGACACACAGCAGTAAGACAATAAATACAATACACAGATAAAAATGAGGCTTAAAGCCTTAGAATATAGAATTTAAGTTGCCGTGGCTGTGTAAATATAAGTTACCTATAATGCTCACATTAGACCAAATGAATTCTTCATAAAACTCAAACTTTGATGTCTTTGATTGAATCCACCTGTGTGTTGAGGTTCAGCGGCTGCATCATCTGGTTTAGAGCCAAAGACAGACAAACAGCTGACACTGTTTCTGAATTAACAGCAATCAAGAAACCAGCAGAACAATATTTTGACTTGTGGAAGAGATTAACGGCGGGTCAGGATGACCCGGTAAAGGATTGTTTACAGGAACGCAGTCCAGTCCAACCCACATCCAAAGACAACATTACGCCTTCTTCAACAACACATTGCCTCTTTTTTGACGGCCTCTCTGTTTAAATTACCCCTGAACTGTCCGAGTCTGTGTCATGATCTTCCTATATAGCTTGTTAAAGTGAGTACTGGCTTCTGTCAATGCGCTGCTGATCTGATTTATTTCCAGCTCCGTGGTGTGCACATGTTTATTACAATAATGTCTTCCATACAATGTCTTTAATGTCTTTACCAATCACCTGTCTTTGGATTAATTGTAGCACTAGCACCCCAAATGATATGGTTCCAAACACATCATCTGCATTTCCTTGTGACAGCAGAGGGGTGTACTACGAAGCGAGATTAGAGGGTTAGCGAGGTATGTTGAGTCTAAAGCCAGGATTTCCAGAACCATGAAGGTTCTTTTAACCTGGCTAGATCACCATGGTAACTTACTCTGCAAGCTTAACCTGGTCCGGAACAGGTTATGTGCAGAGTTTAGGCTCAAATCAGCTATAAAAAGCGCCGCCCTTTCACTTTCACCCAATCCTGTTGACTTTAGCGCCAGGATTGTGTAATGGAGGGAGAGTATTCAGAGACCGGACTGATCCGCTGGCTTCCCATGACCATATTCTCTATGAACGCTAGAGATTTCCAGCTGAGGGAATACGTTACATTTGTAATCTGCTAGAGCCAGATATTGGCAGCGCCACCAAACGCAGCCGTGCGCTCACAGTAGCGCAAACGGTGTGCGTTTCTTTGCGTTTCTTTGCCGCGGGAACCTACATGCATTCAGTTGGTGATGCAGAAAATCTGAGCCAGAATACTGGAATAAAGGTTGTACTTGTTCTTACTGAACTGCTGAATATGTTTGTAGTATTCCCTGGCCATCTGCCCACGCTTCAAATAAAAGAAGCATTTTACTAAATCGCAGGTAACATAAATTAATAGTCCATTATATTGATAATCAGTGGAATTTCATGTGAAATGTTTTAATATAATTCATTCATAAGATTCCCCAGGGTGATAGGGTACCTATTAAAGTGGCCGGTGAACGTATATTGGTATCACAGATAATATTAAATCTTAAATTAATTTCACATAGATTTAGCAAAAAACTAAAGTGATTTTCATTTATCATTCATAATGGGACAGTCAGACTTACATAATGTTTAAATCTGCTGCATTAAGTTTAAAGTTTAAGCGCTCTAAAAGAGGGAGGGAGATTAATTAAGGTGCATTAAGTGGTGAAATAAATATAACTTACTTATTTGCAGTTTTTTTGCCAGCACTCCTCTCTGGCTTTATTCACACCTACAGTGTTGCTTTTGGCCGTAAAGATTTCTTTGAAATCCTCATAGCCCTGCATTATTAAAACCTGCTCCTCCTGACTGAAATATACGGACCGCCATCTATCCATTTGATCCGGAAGAGGCGTCAAATGACGCGTCAAATGCCCCCTTTTATGTGAACGCGCACAGAGCAGAAAGCAGAAAGCCGTGATTAACAAAGATAGTTGATAACCACCGTCGTGGTACCGGTTATCTCTGATGGAGAGTTTCAGGTTTGTTAAGCCAGCTCACCCAAAGAAAGCCTGGCTGTGTCGAACTGGCTTCGTAGTACAGCCCTCTGGGCTCTGAGGGAGCTTACAAACTGAGCATGCACTCTCAGTTATGGCGCAATACAATTTCTATTTACAACGAAACTTTACAATTTCTGTGATCAATAACAGCATCAATAACAAAACAAATAACTGACAATGTAAATTATCATAAACCCATGTTAACCAATACACAGACCAGCATTCCCCTATTCTGAACCTCAATACTACAACCCTGCATGTTTTACATGTGTCTCTCTCTCAAAACATGGAAAAATGTGTTAACTTCATCTTGTGTTTCATTTCCTCTTCAAAGTCGTCCAAATTTAAAAGCTAAAACAAAAGCAACCAAACTGAAGTGGGAGCTCATCTTACAGGTGCTTCAGTTCTGTCCAGCACTAATACTAAAATATAATTCAAGAAGAGGTCAACCAGACAGCCAGTCACATCAGAAATAACAGATAAGGGAAGAAAATATTTGTTGATGTCGACCAAAACTAAGTAGAGTTTTACCTGAGTGATGTGGGGGAGGGGTGCTGGGAAAATTCTTGCCACTAAAAATCTTTTTCGACCTTACTTTAATTTATCTTTATATAAAACAACGTTAATATAAAGACAACACATTTTAGTGAGTGTTAGTGGCATGTTTAAACTAATTATCCCAGTAGGATTATATAAGTGTCTATCAAAGCCATAATATAACTCCAAACATGTAATGTGATTTGTCCAGAGCCCTTCTGTGACTACGAGTGAATACTTCAGCACTGGATCATTAAATCACAGCCCACGTATCAGTCCGCTTTATTGATTCTAAAAACCTCTTCCTGAGCACTTGAGACACATTACACAGCTTCTCACTTTTCAGTGATAAGATGTAGATGAAAGGCTTCAGTGTTGCATTTAAACAAGCTTTGTTTTGCCCTTTAAGGAACTATTCTCTGCATATATTGTTTCTGCTGCTCATCTGACACTTTGAACCAAAATAAATGTATCACTGCCTTTAGCTTTACTGACGAGCTTCTCACTCGTAGCTGAACAGTAGCCTGGTGTGTGTGTGTGAGTAGGTGTGTGGGTGTGTGTGTGTGTGTGTAACACTGGACCTCACATGTAGGTTATGTTAGAAACCAGCCCCCTAAGTGACCAGAAAACTGTCATGAAGACAAAACTTCATAATTCTGTTAAAGTAAAGGGATTTTTGTGACTGGGACTTTTTTTTTAACCACACCTGATTTTTTACACCATTGTAGAACCATTGGAAAGGGTGGACCCCATAAATGAGCAAAAAACTGCTGGGCCCCCTGAGGGGCAAATACAAGGATGTGTGTGTGTGTGTGCGTCACCATATTGTTGCTGCAGGCAGGAGAGGATCGATGTGAGACATAGGAAGATAAGAAAAACGTGCTGTCCTGTGGCTCTACTAGCATAGTGGCTCTACAGGAGTGCCATGTTGTAATGTGAGGAAAAACTAAATCATATATATATATATATATACAGGGCTTGACACTGACACCGGCCAACCGGCCAAATGCTAGTAAAATTTAGCTGTGGCTAGTAACAATTTCTGTCTCACAAGCAACTTTGGCTGGTAACTTATTCTTTGATATGACACATCACAATAGTTGTACCAATTGTTTGTATTTAAAATGTAAATGCAAGAATATTGTGAAGAAGAAAAAAACTGACACCAAAACTGTGGCTAGCATAAAGACTAAATGGCTAATGACTGAGGAAAAACACTAGCCACAGTGGCTGGTGAGCAAAAAAGTTAGCATCAAGCCCTGTATATATATATATATATATATATATATATATATATATATATATATATATATATATGTATATACATACAGTCATGGAAAAAATTATTAGACCACCCTTGTTTTCTTCAGTTTCTTGTTCATTTTAATACCTGGTACAACTAAAGGTACATTTGTTTGGACAAACATAACAATAACCACAAAGATTGCTCATAAGAGTTTTATTTAAGAGCTGATATCTTACAATTTTCCATGGTTTTATTGATTATGACCTAAATCACTTAAGTTTTTACATCAATAGCTATGGCGTTGTACTGCCAAAAACACTGCTTTTTCAGTGTTTTCTTTTCTGTCTGTTTTAGTCACATGATGAGACGAGTGAACTGAAAACTACTTCCATCTAACCAGTTCCAAATTTTACGAAGAGATTTACGAAGAACCATCTGCCTCCTAAACTTAGCAATTCTGTTATCAGTGTCAGAAGGTGCTGAAAATGTAAGTATATTCTTATGCAACAATGAAGTGACAAACAGCTGTCGCTGCATTGGAGCTGAAGATGAATGAAGATGCTGCTGTAATCTGCAAAGGTTTATGCTCCTAAACTGCTGAGACAGTTTTTTGTTGTTTTTTTATTTATTTGAGACAGTAAATGGTAAATAGACCGCACTTATATAGACACCATCATGATGCCCCCAAAGCACTTTACAATGGCCTCTCATTCACCCATTCATTCACCAGTGGGCAGCTGGTACCATGCAAAGTGCTGCTAATCTAATCCAATCTGTCTTGCTCAAGGACACTTTGGCCTGTGGACAGTCGGAGCCGGGATCGAACCGCCAACCTTACAGTGACTGGATGACCCGCTCTACCAACTGAGCTACAGCCGCCCCATAGCAGTAAAGCAGTTGTGTTGAAGCTAAAACCTGTGTGGATGTATTTAATTCCTCACTGAAGCTTGGTCTGAAATTATTAAGGGAATCGATGAAGAATCTGGTTGATAAGCGTAATCGGTGATGGCATCGCTGCTGATAAAAATCACATTAATTCCCACAACTGTAGCTGGACTGCTGCTCATTAAATACTCACCGGGAATGTCAATGACATTACCGATATGAAAACCAGGTGGAACGCTCAGTGAATCTGAACATGAATGACGTGTTTTAATAGTCTGAACACACCCTGAAACACCTCAGTGACTCTTCTAAATGTCATTAAGTTTCAAATGTATTCATTTGACTTGAAGTATGGAGGAAATGTAAAAGAAAGAGGAAGGTTGAATGGTGATGTTTAAGAACAAGAACAAAGGAGGATAATTTCCTGAAGCACCTGAGACCAAGATTACAAGTGATTGAATGAGCTGAAAGAAGGACTGTGTGTGTGTGGGTGTGTGTGTGTGTGTGTGTGTGTGTGTGTGTGTGTGTGTGTGTGTGTGAGAGAGTGTGTGTCTCAGTCCATGACACATACGGTCCTGGATTATATAGCGGGAGGATCAGTCCATCTCTGCAGTCGAGGGATTAGTGTGAAATTGAAATGATGTGCCGCTGCTCTGAGGCTCCTCTGGAGTGAGAGAGTTTCAGGAGATAGCAGACAGGTTTCTGGAGTGAGAGAGATTTCTCCTGCTTCACACTAGTTGGAAGTACAACTGTAAAAAGTACAAGACGTTCACACGGAGAATTTAAAACTGACTGTTGTGGCAATATTGATTAAAAAGTCAGTAAGTTTTCCTCAGAAATCTACTCCTTCAATTCAATTCAATTCAATTCAATTCAATTCAAATTTATTTGTTCAGGGACAATGCACATTGATGAACATTTCTGTAAATGAGCCAGTTTATAGCTGATCAGCTAATTTTCAACTGTAGTCCCTGGGCAAGATATTAATTGCCTAGAATAAAAACATACAAATACATATAACATAATAATACAATTAATTAAAAAAAAAAAAAAAACATAATTTCAAATTTACATTCCCAAGCACACATTTCAGAGCATCTACTTAGTGCACACACTTTTGGTTTTTCTTTAACCAGTCTTTGAGCTTTCCTTTAAAAGCAGAGAAAGTCGAACATTCCCTTGTTGTGGAGGGAAGATTATTCCAAATGCCCCCCCCCCCAGGACAGAAAACACATTTCTGCCAAATGTGGTGCGTCTGTGGGGGATCTCAGCATCTCCTCTGTCACAGGCCCTGGTGTTCATGCCCCTGACAGTCCTGTGTTTTATAAATTCTTTCAGAGGTGGAGGAGCAAGACCGTGAAGAGTTTTGTACATTGCACAGGCAAATTTAAAAACCTTGAAGCTGTCAAAACTTAGAAAATTGTACTTATTGAGGATAATGCAGATGTAATACGAGTAAGGTTTTAGCATTATGTAGCAATGTTACATAACATGTAACATTGTTAGACAACGTAACAATATAAAGGAAAATGGGAGGAGAAATTTGAAAGAAAAGTCAAGGCTGCAACAAGAATCCACTCACACTTACACGAAGCTGTGATGTGGACTTGGAGAACTTATTTGTTTTTTGTTTTTTTTAAAAAGAAGGAAAAGCCACAAACGTCACCAGGAACAATGGATTATGTTCACTTTTCATAGAATTTGACCAGTTCCAGTCACGGTTGCTACATAGATATTTCATTTCTTTTAGTTTGAAACTTTCCTATGAAGAAAAGATGAATCCACCAGATCACACAGACTATAACGCTCAGGATGTAGTTATCCTGCAGGCAGAAACAACTTTTTTAACCAAAGAGAACTATTCCAGATGAGTGCAGTCTGGACGTACTGGTTAAAAACAGAAAATCAGATCTGTTACCTGAAGCTCCTGCTACTTTCACCTCCAGTCTGTATCTTTTTACTTCCTCTGTTCCACTAGAACCTGCTGTCTCTTCCTCACTGAGTTTGTCCTTTTAAAAGTCAAGCGCCTCTTGACTGCACGTCTGTGCCAAACAGGTGATGCAGCAGATGCCTGAAGGAGAAAACTAATGAGGGACCCTACCTGTCTGAAACCTGCCTCCTCACCTGGCCTCCTCAACAGGAGACGACTCAGACACTAAAGGCCACAACGCTGGTGAAGCTTGTCAAAGTTACTTCATTATCAGAGACTGAGCTGAACTTTTCTCTTTATTTTAAGAAGCACTGAAGCCATTTCTAAGACACTATGATCTCATATAGCTAATGTAAATAATGCAGAGGTTTTGTGTGTGATGAAGGCAGCTATAAATGAAGATTTAAAACCAGTACGTTAATGGCACTCATCTTTTTAATTCATAAACATGAGTGTAAATCACCCTGAGAGTGATTTTATAGAAGGTAATTTAGTGCAATCGGAAATGCCTGGGTCAAAGAAATAAAAAATAAAAAAAATAAACTGCCCAGTAGGCAGAACAAAAATGTGCATCCTGATAGTAGTTCAGTTATAAAGTTCAGGCTGCTGTCAGCCGTCCAGTCAGTCCCACTGGACCTCAGCAGAGGTTTTACCGTCTCCTTCACAAACGGTTGCTAATCTGGCTAATCAGAGCAGGAGGTACTACCAACACATGAACTGAAGTTTAAGGTTAACAAAAAATAGATTATCTGTACCATATGTAAGGAAGCTGGACGAGCTTCCTCATGTGTGAATGTAAACGCCTGCGTTTTCCCAGAAAATGTGACTAAAAAAAATAAGGAGACAATGACGCGGACTGTAACTTATCCAAAAAAAAATCCACTGCTTCCCTAAAGCTCGATAAAAGGAAGCAGCTCTATATAGGCCTTAAATAAAGCTCTGAATATATAAAAAGCTGTCTTTATGAATATTTTTTTATGTCCATGATAAATGTTTATACTCTCTTTTTGATAAGAAACTACGACCCCAATTCCTAAAATGTTGGGCCACTTTGTAAAACATAAATAAAAACATAATCAGCAAATCTCACAAACCCAGAATACAAAAAAACATATCAAATTTTGAAATTGAGACATTTTATCATTTCATGGAAATCATCAACTCATTATGACTTTTGATGGCAGCAACATATCTGAAAAAAGTCAGAAGAGTGTGATGTTTATGATTGTGTAGCATCTCCTCTTCTTTTAACAGCTGTCTGTAAACATCTGGGTTACGGTTAGGGTTAGGGGTTAGGGGTTAGGTTAGGGTTAGGGGTTAGGGGTTAGGGGTTAGGGGGTTTGGGGTTAGGGGTTAGGGTTAGGGTTCGGGTTGGGGTTGTTAGGGGTTGGGGTTAGGGTTAGGGGTTCGGGGTTAGGGGTTAGGGTTAGTTGGGTTAGGGTTTGGTTAGGGGTTAGGGGTTAGGGGTTAGTTTCGGGGTTCGGGGTTGGGTTGGGGTTAGGGTTCGTTAGGGTTAGGGTTGGGTTAGGGTTAGGGGTTTAGGGTTAGGTTTAGGGTTAGGGTTGGGGTTAGGGGTTAGGGTTGGGGTTAGTGTTAGGGGTTAGGGTTAGGGTTAGGGGTTAGGGTTAGGGGTTAGGGTTGGGGTTCGGGTTTGGGGTTTTGGGGTTAGGGTTGGTTGGGGTTCGGGTTTCGGGTTGGGTTGGGTTGGGGTTAGGGTTAGTTTAGGGGTTAGGTTAGGGGTTAGGGGTTAGGGTTAGGGTTAGGGTTAGGGTTAGGGGTTAGGGTTGGGGTTAGGGGTTAGGGGTTAGGGTTAGGGTTAGGGTTGGGGTTAGTTGTTAGGGGGTTAGGGGTTCGGTTAGGGGTTTGGGTTAGGGGTTAGGGTTAGGGTTAGGGTTGGGGTTTAGGGTTAGGGTTAGGGTTAGAGTTAGCGGTTAGGGTTGGGGTTAGGGGTTAGGGTTGGGGTTAGGGTTGGGGTTAGGGTTAGAGTTAGCGGTTAGGGTTAGTGTTAGGGGTTAGAGGTTAGTGTTAGGGGTTAGGTTTTAGGGTTGGGGTTCGGGGTTAGGGTTAGTGTTCGGGTTAGGGTTAGTGTTAGGGGTTAGGTTTTTAGGGTTGGGGTTAGGGTTAGGGTTAGGGTTCGTTTTAGGGGTTAGGGTTAGGTTTTAGTGGTTGGGTGGGGTTCGGGGTTAGGGGTTTTCGGGTTAGGTTGGGGTTGGGGTTGGTTTAGGGTTGGGGTTAGTGTTAGGGGTTAGGGTTAGGGGTTAGTGTTAGGGTTAGGGGTTAGGGGTTAGGGTTAGAGGAATGTTGTCCCAGTCTTTCCTGATGCAGGATTCTAGCTCCTCAACAGTCCTGGACCTCCATTGCTGGATTTTCCATTTTGCGACGTGCCAAATGTTTTCTATCGCTGCGACGCCATGCTGTTGTGATGGATGCAGTGTGTGGTTTAGAATTGTCTTGTTGAAATATGCAAGGCTTTTCCTGAAAGAGACGGATGGGAGCAGATGTTGCTCTCAAACCTCTATGTGCTCTTCATCATTGATGGTGTCTTTCCAGATGTGGAAGCTGCTCACATCATAGACACGAACACAGCCTCAAACCATCAGAGATGCAGACTTTTGAACTGTCAGCTGATAACAAGCTGCCTGGTTCCTTTCCTCTTTAGTCCTGAGGACATGCCATCCCTGGTTTCCAAAAGGAATTTCAAATTTTGATTCATCTGACCACAGAACAGTTTTCCATTTTCCCTCAGACCATTTTAGATGAGCTTTGGCCCTTAGAAGATGTTTTCGCATAAGCCTCCTTCTTTGCATGATGAAGGTTTAATTTACATTCGAGGACTAAACGGTCAACCGTGTTAAAAAAGAATGATTTCTGGAGGTTCTCCTGAGTCCATCAGTGACATCCAGTAATCATGCAGCGCTGCCTGAGGGCTTGAAGATCACATTTATTAGTTTAGACCTTCAGACTTGTTTCTTGCAGATACATACTCCCCCTGATTCTCTCAGTTTTTAATGACAATAGTGGCCTTTACTAACAGTGAGGAAGGACAGGGAAGTGGAGAAGACACAAAGCAAAGGGTCAGAGGGCAGGAATTGAACCTGTGACTGCTGCAGCTTCCACTAATGGGCTAACTGCTTAAACCACTGAGCTACGCAGCAGCCGAAGCCCTGAATCCTTTAATTCTGTTATGTGCTGTAGATAGTGAGATCTTCAAAGACTTTTATTTTGAGGAATATTTCTCTGAAATTGTTTCCTTTTAGACACAGTTTGTTGCAGATTGGTGAAGCTCTGCTCATCTTCACATCCGAGACGCTCCTTTTATAACCATGTTACTACCTGTTGCCAGTAAGGTTATTATCGTTAACGAATCCTAACGAATACGAACGAATACGAACGAAATAATGAAAACTAGAATTGAAAAAACATTTTCGTTATCTGAAATAAAATAAAAACGAGTTTAAAAAAACCATAACAAACTGAAACTGTATTGTGTGTTTATAAAACAAGCTAAAATTAACTATAATAATGTCAAGAACATCCTTCGTTTTCGTGTTTGTAATTCTTTTTCTCCTCAAACGTTTGAAATCTATTAACTTCGCTCAGCCGTAAAACAACAACCGCAAAAAATAAATAAATAAATAAAGCAATCAG
This sequence comes from Hirundichthys speculiger, assembly GCA_018398805.1. Classification (NCBI taxonomy): domain Eukaryota; kingdom Metazoa; phylum Chordata; class Actinopteri; order Beloniformes; family Exocoetidae; genus Hirundichthys; species Hirundichthys speculiger. The sequence continues at coordinate 421,091 of JAGFBZ010000866.1, forward strand.
CAGTGACGGCTGCGACAAAAGTTGGTAGAAAGCGTCTCAGTCCTATTTGGGATTTCTTTGACTATGACTGTGTTAACGATAAAAATAAGTGTCTTGTTGTAGAAGCAGGTGATACAATGTGTGGAATACTTCTGAAGGAGAAAAAAAACCCACGAATCTGAAAGTCCATTTGAAAAGCTCACACAAGAAGGCTAACCAAGACTAGCTGGATAAGCTAGCCTAAGGTAGCCCCCTGGAAAGAGAAGCTAACCAAGACTAGCTGGATAAGCTAGCCTAAGCTAGCTCCCTGGAAAGAAGGCTAACCAAGACTAGCTGGATAAGCTAGCCTAAGGTAGCCCCCTGGAAAGAGAAGCTAACCAATAATAGCTGGATAAGCTAGCCTAAGCTAGCCCCCTGGAAAGAAGGCTAACCAAGACTAGCTGGATAAGCTAGCCTAAGCTAGCCCCCTGGAAAGAGAAGCTAACCAAGACTAGCTGGATAAGCTAGGCTAAGCTAGCCCCTTGGAAAGAAGGCTAACCAAGACTAGCTGGATAAGCTAGCCTAAGCTAGCCCCCTGGAAAGAGAAGCTACAGCTGCAGGCCAGTCAGCGTTGGGAAGGAACAGGAGAAAACAGCAACTATAATGGACTGTTTCCATGGAGACCAGATAGCTGCTGGTCAGTAAATACGGAGGAACACCACAAGAGGGAAGACGCATTGATAAATATGTTTATTGAGACCAGAATGTAAACACGACTATGTGATTCGATAGTGCCTGATTGATTCGAACTGAAATTACAACCCTAATTTACAAATAAAACTAAAACTAACACTGAAACTAATAAAAACTAAACTAAAACTAAGTATTTCAAAACAAAAACGAATAAAAACTAGCAAAACTCCTCTATAAACGAATTAAAACTAACTGAATTTGAAAAACTTAACTAAAAACTAAATAAAAACTAAAACTAATGCAAAATCCAAAACTATTACAACCCTGGTTGCCAGTTAACCTAATTAGTTGTCAAACGCTCCTCCATTTGTTTTTGATTTTCACCAATGACTTTTCCAGCCTGTGTTCCAACTTTATTTTTATTTTTTTTACATGTGTTCCTGCCATCAAAGTCAAAATGAGCTCATATTTTCCTTTAAATGGTAAAATGTCTCAGTTTCAACATCTGATTTGTTCTTTATGTTCTATTGGGGATAAAATATGGGTTTATGAGATTTGCATTCTGTTCATATATTATATATATATATATATATATATATATATATATATATATATATATATATATATATATATATATATATATATATATATGTTTTACACAGTGTGTCAACTTCTTTTGGTAACTGGTGTTACAGCAATCACTAAAACGCAGCTAGATGTTGGAACTATCAGCTTAACCAGCCTCACTTGACTGATTTAAAACTGTACTTGAAGCCAACTGGCTCGCTCTGTTAGAGGAAGTGGTTTCATTTAGCATTGGCCAACCAAGCTTTAATTGTAGATGAGTGAGGAAAGAACAATCTCCAGGGCTCCTACCGCACAGAGCAATTACTGTGCAAACATCTGCTGCTGTGGACTGTTGAACTAGTAGATCTTTATTTTTTTCTTTTTTTTTAAACAAACAATAAAGAGCTGGCCCTCCATAGCTCCATATTTGCGTGGTATCATACTCCTTCACTTCATGCTTGTTTTCTTCTAAGGTGAAAGAATTTTCAACTTAATCAACTTTCTAATTTGACGATTTTTTTTCTGTCATTCCAAACTAAAACTAATTAATTTATGCAGTCTTTACATAAATAACTTTTTAACATCCACGTTTTCTTGGAAAGGCATTTGCACTGCATGTTAGTGTTTAAATAGCTTTAAATGGCAATTCTCATCCGACATTCATGCGTTACACCGCGTTAAATGTTTACATCTGCTTTAAAATGTACTTTTTCAGCCACAATAATTCTGCAGCAGGTAAAACAGATGAAAAACAAACGAAGGCTAAAATGATTTGATCACGTGCTGAATAGTGAACGTGACATTAACTGCTTCTAAAGTTAAAGCTGTGTGCTGCATTTACATCAACACACAAAGAAAATAATCATGTTGAGAGTCGAAGAGGCTAAATTAGAAAATCACATCCAATTAACACTTCTAAGTGAGGCGTTATTTCCCCCATATTCAGGGCATCAAAAAGATAACAAACTGAAGAATAAATAGGCACTTGGGCAGAAGAGAACCTTTCAGTTTTAATCTTTTCTATCCTTACATTGTCCTCTTATTAACCGAATTATTTGTTTTTTGTAGTCATTAATCTGTATTTAAATATTGTCTGCCTCAAACATGATCAACATTTCAGGGATATTCAAAAATAAGATCTCATATGTCCTCATGTGTCTTTACATACGTTTCCTAGTCATCACTAACATCAGACGAGATGACTTTTCCAAAATCCACTTCATGGATTTATTGTATAAAATAGAATATATATAGAATAAATAGAATAAACTTAGCAACAAGCTAATTATGTAGGCACGCCATAAATTACTGGACCTGTCGAGTAAATGCTTTAAGTACGATCAATCTACTCAGCTGGACGGGTAATCTCCCATACTGGCCATGGTGGTCCAACTCACTGAAACCACAGCCCATTGGTTCATTTATTTCTGATGACGCCACTCACGTTGTGTAGGCCCCGCCCCCTACGCTCTGCCCTGATAAATTCTGCTCAGAGAAAGTAGAAACCAACAAGAGAGTTGAGTTCAAAGACGCCCAGAAAGCAAAGTGAACATGATGGGACGAGCGGAGAAGCATCCCAACAAGCAACTGGCACCATCTCGTATCCTGACGGTCAAATCAATGAATCGTTTTGCTTAAAGCTTCATTACTCAGTGCTAGTTTTAAAAGTTTTAGTTTTAGTTGTAAAAAGAAGAAAAAAACGAACACAATATGGCTTTATATAAAATATTAAGTCTATTTTATTTTGTTCCTTTTTTCCTTTATTAATGATTTACACTCAAAGTAACACTGCTGTTGGTTTAAATATTATTATTGGTAGTTGTGCTTCTTTTATGTCGTGTACTCATTCAGCTCATATTCATTCAGAATATTTGGTGTATTGTGTGTTGGGACAGCACTGCTTGTGGTTGGACCTATACTGGCTGCGGTTACATGAGGTTTTTTAATTTGGAATTAATAATTAGGAATAAAATAATTCCGAATTAAACTATTTTCCTTCGAGTTTACATGGAAATAGTAATTCCGAATTAAGGTTTACATGGAAAACACGTTTGTTCGGCTTTATCCAACTCTGCTTTAGGTCTGGGGGTTGGGAAGGGTTCTGATTGGATGGGGGCGGACGTCTTTACATCTACCGGAAGAAAACAAATTTAGCTAACTCGGTTAGCAACAACATTCCACTTATTTTTGACCTGGGTGGCGTCTCTATCTGCGAAACCTCCTTCATTTAACCTGGCCGCTTTGAAAAGCTCACAATTTTTATGTTTCCTGCCATCTGCTCTTTTAATTATTTCCAGTTCCTCCAAGCTATTTATTAAATAAATTGTCTCTGCTCTTGAACACCGTTTACTGCGTGCTGCCATTTTGAAAACAAGCCCAGCGCGGAATATAAGCGTCATGGCGACAGACGGGCAAGAGAACTAGCATGCGCAGAAAGACGGGAATTAATTTAAACAGGAATGAGTGTAAACATGACCGCGGAATTATTTAATTCGGAATTAAAATGGGAATAAACCAGCCACTTACTTCGGAATTAAGTTTAATTCGGAATTGACATTTTCATATGGAATTAAGTGTTTACATGGTAACTTTTATTCGGCTTTAACTTTAATTCTGAATTAAAGAGGAATTAAACTTCCCATGTAAACGCACTGAATATGTGCAAACCAGACGACCTGCAACCCACAAGCACTTTTATTTTGAAAACTGACACACAAAATGAACCAGTCACGTGTCCCGCGTAATCCAAGGTCTCACTTGTCACTGGTCACATGGTTTTCAACAATATGAGGCAAGCTTCATCTGACACGCCCCTTCCTTACCTGGCGCTCACCTCGCGCCTCGCTTCAAATGTCCCATCATCAATCAGACCCATTAAGATTCTGATGTTACCATGGTGATGTTACCACCTGCCCCCCCCCCCCCCCGTCTGCTGGGGTTTTTGATCAAGTCTGGATTGTTGGATTTACCGTGGTCTTGCCTAACCTGTAGAAATGTTTCCTGATCTTTCATCACCAGTAAGAAAACTTACCTGAATCAGTTTACACTGTAAAAAAAACACGTCTACCGCTGTTTAATCGGGCTCTTTTCCTGCGCTGCTCACCTGCTGTGATCCGGACCGGAAGTGTCCAAAGTGTTGCTCAGTTTGCGCTTTTGAACCTTTTACTTGCCTCTGCTTTCTCTGTTTAGATTTCCATTCCAGACTCGACGGGTTTAGAAGTTGTAGTTGTAGTACGGATCGTATATTTAATCAGACTGCAGGTGTGTCGGATGGCGGGAACACTAACTGAAAGGGGAAGCGTCACTTCCTTCACTTCAAATCATTACTTGCAACTCAACCTGTTTGAATTTGACTCCTTCCAGTGCTGAAACGATGTTGTATCATTTGATGAAACTGACTGGAGCATGACGACAGTATCCCTTAGCAACACAAAAACCATAAATAAGAGCAGAATTAGAGATGAGAAACGTCGCTTTCTTCCAGGCAGCTTGTTTATCTGAGGGGGCTGAGAGAGCATTTTTCATCCAAGGACAAGCTCCGGTCTCTGTGATCAGTCAGCCATGTTGCGGAGGAAATGCTTATTATGTGGTTGTGCTCAGGCCTTGTTTGTTGTGACCTTGAGAGCTCTTCCCATGGCGCACTGGGGCTTTACAAAATGAGAGGAGTCACCACAGGAACCACCCTGGGAAAGAAAAAAGTGACCCTAACATTGCATTTTCTCACTTTTTTTTTTCTGCTAAAACAGTTTCTCACTGTCACATGATTTTGACAAGTATTCCAGCGTCGTTCTCCTGTTTTTTTCTCTTTCTTACCCATCTCACTTTATCCTTTCATACTGCTCAAAGTATTTTTTTTTTCATTTTTGAATTAAGTTTCACCCAAAGAGAGCTGGGATAGACTCCAGATCCCCGTGACCCTGCAGAGGATTTAGCTGATGGATGGATGGATGGATGGATGGATTTTTGAATGAAGGAGTGAAGCACTGCAAAGGCAACACATTTTTAAGGCAAACATGCAATCAGCAGTTACGACACGAACATGAATATTTATATTGATAAATACTAGCGGTGCACGATAACTATCGGACCAATAACAGGAAATTATGACGTCATCCCGATAAGTCCGATATCACGACGAATAGCCCCGATAACATTTATATTTCTGTCAACACAGCAGTGCCTCGCTCCCTCTGAGCCTTGAATGACCAGCAGTGAATGTTATGTTCAAGTGACGTCGGCATAATCAGAAAAACGATTACTCAATCAGGGAAATCAAGAATACCCCCTCATGCCAGAAAACAACTCGTTAACTCGGTCATAATTTTAGTAGTTGCTGACTTGAATCGATATTCGCAGTATTTTCCCACATGTTACACATAAAAAAAGAAAAAATAGAAAGGCTGAAAGAACGACTAGCAAACAAGGAAACGTAGGAATTTACGTTACACCTTGAATGCAGCCTGCAGCACAGCGCTGATCACAACAAACATGGCGGCGTGGAACTTCGTTAAAGTTTCAGAAGAAGATAGTTTGGTGGTTATTTGTGACGAATCCTCCGAGTGAATTCTACGAGGAGGGAAGCACAAGCTTTAATACGTAAAACCTGATCAGCCACCTACAACATAACAATCACTTCCATGGAGTTTTGAAATCACGCTAACGTGAGCTAACGGAAGCTAATGCTAACGGCGCAATCCAGCAGCAGTCTCTCCTCTCCCTTCATTCCTCTCATCTTAAAGCTTCCATGAGATTAAAAAAAAATAAAAACTACTGAACCTCATTTACTTTAATTAAAGGTATTAATTTAAATGGAACCACAAGCCAAAATCCTTTAAATGTTAATCTTTTTCAGTTAGTAATTCTGATGCATGTATTTCCATCAGTTCAAGGAGCCTTTATTTTTTATATCAGTCAGTAATGAACCTTATTTAAGGTTGAATGTGAGATATCAAATAGGTTTGTTTGATAGCTTTAAGAAAATTTTTGAGAGGCTTGATAATAGTTTTTCATTGGAAAAAATAAATATCTGTTCATTTAAAAAGTCAAAACTATTTTTGATTTTGTTCATAGTATTGATGTAATGATCTTAGGTATATGTGTGTGTTATCAGTATCGGCCTTTAGGAGCTGAAAGTTATTGGTTATCGGTATCGGTTTTAAAAAACCGTACATCCCTAATAAATACAAATATACATTTTGAATGTTGTATTGGTGTTTGGTGGAGACACAAAAATGATGTTCCAGCTCAACCACACCGTTCTTCTCTATTACTATGTCGTGGATGACAATCAGATCACATCTGTCTCCCAGGTGAATGCAGAAAACCAGTTCATGTGAAGGGGTTCACATACTTCTCTTGCCACTATGAGTTTATCAGCACTTTCCAGGTTTGACGTGGGGAATGAAAATACCACAAAATCCCAGCGTATAGTTCAACACAAAGAGGTCGGCTCCATTCAGCAGAGAAGTTGTAGAAGTTACTGCACCGATGGTCCATAAACAATTCTGCTGGTTTCTTATTTCTGCCTCATCCTCATGTTAAATCCTCTCAATAATTCATTCAGACAATTCAATTAACTTCAAACATTATTGCAGGAAATCGTCACAAAATATATGACAACAAAACACAAAACTTGGATGCAAATCTGTTTGAGATTTCCTGATTCAAATGTCCAGATTAAACAAGTTAACCAGGGAAAGATAAATCAGTCAGTGGCTCTTTTGATTTTAAGTTTTACAACCTTTGAGTCTCATAAAGAGGACGAAGCTTGCGCAATTTAATGCACTAAAAAACAAATGGGAATAATAAAACAGTGATCTGATGTCCCGCCGCCTGAGCATCTGGCTGATGCTGCCGGTAACGTTCAGGGAGGCGTCGAACGATGAACGTCGACGCAGAAACACCTGAACAGCAGAGCGACGCTCTCGTGTGTCAGATTAACCCTCACAGCTACACGCCAGATCCAAGCAAATCTATCTGGAAGCTTTTCAGACATGCTTGCATACGTGCAGGTGCACTCAAAGGTGCATCCTCACCGCTCACAGCTTGCTCCTTTGTGAAACCCTTCGCTACACTTATGAGGCGCATCATTACGTGCCAACATGCTGCGAATCGATCATAAATAATGTATGAGACATCTACCATCGATGCATGCACGCCTGTCATCCATGTGCATAGTGTGAGAACAAAACAAAAAAAACAACTCGAAATAAAATCATCGCTCCGAGGAAGAGAGAGGAGCGCGATGGAAAAGTATTTCCCGCCGTTGTCGAGGCTAGATTTACTGCACGGATACGGACGCATCAAGCTTTCTTCCAAAACAAGTTTTGTATGAAGACATCATCCACATGCAGGATTTTTATTATCAAAGTTACCAGTTCTTATTTGGTGAATTTATTCCAGATTGCCGATGATTCACGACTGCTCAACAACTGATTTCTATCTGGCAGGCTGCTGTCTGAACTTCCTCAGAGAGAGTTATGGACCAAACCGAGGCTCTCGAGATGATCCTTCGTCTCAGGATGTGGCTCCGCACACGATAATCCCTTTAGACCAGACCGGGGCCTGCTTTGTTTCCTTCCACTTCTGGGAAATATCTTACATCAAGTAGACAGGAGTGACCCTGTGATGGACTGGCAACGACGTGCTCGTAACGACGTGCACTTAACGACGTGCACTTAACGCTTTCGCTGAAGAGACACGGCGAAGTCACGCGACAAGGAGACGAAAAAGTTCAGGTCAGTCTCAACTCTTTCCAAACAAACGTGATTTGTGATAATGTGTGGGAGCGATAGCGCCGTCCCATCAGTAGAGAGAAAACAAATATCAAATGTCGAGTTCAGCGGTGGAAAAGAAAGATATCGCGGTGGAAACGAAGGTACAGCTCCGACTGACAACAGGACAAAGTCAACCGCAAAACAGTAAGTCACAAAAGCTGCGATTAAAATGTCATTAGTCATTTTCAGGAAATTAAGATTTAGCTTGGAGTTTTGTGTCTCAGCTATGAGGCAGTTTCAATACACTTCTTGTTAAAACATGGTGAAAATTCTGTCCCACACTTTAATATTATGATTATTTACATGTGTGTAAACAAACCCTTGAATGCACTTCCAAGCGTTTGTAATTTTGGGGATTTCCAGGACAAAGCCTCTCAAAAATGGCTTCAGGATGCGCCTGAGGAAGGAACATCACAAATCTACAACAATTTGTAGATTTGTGATGTGATTTTGAAATCCTGTCCTTCAATCTGTCCAAACTGAATTTTTGCAGGCAAAAGGGGTCCAACCCAACTGTTGTTTTCACTTTTAACCTAAAAAAGAAAAGAAAAAGGTCTGGATCCTGCTTGACTTTGATGCTAACCAACTGAAGTACGACAGATTTAAATCACGTAAATCACACGAGCAATGAGCTGAAAAAGCAGTGATTTCAGAGAAGCTTTCAGACATTTATAGGTGGAAGAGAAGATCAAGATGCTTTAGGAGGTCTTCACTACTGAGAAGTAGGGATGTAGCGGTTTTCGGTATTACGGTAAAGCGTGGTAATATTTTACACGATAACGATTACCGTTTATGTTTGACTTTATTCATTATCGTGGTTGATTACCAGGATGTGTAATATCAGCCTCATTCAAGTCTGCGAGCGACTCACGACTGTGTCTCGTGTGAATATGTAGCTTGTAACATCGGCATCGTAACGTTAGCATGGCGGAAAACAGTGATAGCACGCAGGACATTTACCAACCCACTAAAAGAACGAAATCCGAGGTCTGGCCGTATTTTGTTTTTATTTTTAAAGAATCCAGAGGAACAACTGGTGGAGGACAGTTATCCTGTCTGCAGAGCACTTATTTACATGTTATTGTAATTTGTACAAGCAACTTGAAGGAGCTAAGGCTAATGCTTCAAGCTACTGAGATGTTTCACCAAGAGTAACCTGGTTGACGCGCTTCGCTAACTCACATTTTGCAAACGTTACTGTTGCGTGTCGATCGAAAAACGACCGGAACGATGTTCTTATGATGCAGTTAAAATATTAATTTATTCCATTAACTGATCCGACAACCATAACGCCGGCAGTTAGCGCCACAGCGGTCAAAACAGCCAACCAATAACAGGCAGCTACCTTTATACCTGACCCTCAGGTAACAAACACAGCGACCACCCACAGACACACAGAGTGAACTACAATTCAGAACAAACATATTTGGCTCCTAAACAACTGTTTCCTTATTTGCACATTTATACGTATTTCAGGTTCAGCTAAAAGTCAAAAGTTTTTATTTCATTTGAACTTGCACTATAATTTTTGTTCCTGATAATTGTTTGCACATTTTGACCTACTATGGTTGTTTAAAGTGTTTATTTAAATTTACACCAGACAAATTAGCTTTTGTTCATTTATTTTTGTTCAGTTTAAAATAAAACCTCTTTCTGTGCCAGTTGTTTCTCCGTTTAATGTGAAAGTTTTTCATTTTGATAAGATTTTGGCTTCTGATGTTTCAATATGACAAGAAAATCACAAGATTTTGTGAAATTATTAAAATGTATGTTTTTTTTAGACATTTGTACAGCAATTAAAAATACCGCGATAATATCGTAAACCGTGATAATTCGGTCACTATAATCGAGATATCAAATTTTCCATATCGTTACATCTCACTGAGAAGATGTACACGTTTATCAAGTGCTTTCCAAAAACAGGCAGGCCTACATGGAGCTATTTTTTTTAAAGATTCATTCATTTATACTTTTTATGATGACATATCAGCTGGTGAACACGGACATTTACTCTTCTGCCCAGTAAGTGGAACATCTGAAAACAACCATGCAGGATAAATTGTTCACTCAATATAACAATCAAGTTACGCTCCTACAAGCTGGGATTGAGTTCCTTGTGCTGATATCAGCATCCTGATACAACAACATGATACTTCTACATGTGTGTGTTCAGTATGGTGTTAAAAGTATCCACTCATCTTTTAGCAGCTAGCTAGCAGCCTGATAACAGTCCACTAAATGGAGTCTGAGATAGTTTCAACTGTTGATCTATCGTTTGGTAGCCTGGAAAACCTACACATGCCAACAGATTTGAGGAGATGTGAAGATAAAAAATCTGCCAAACCAGAGTTTAAGCTAGCAGCTGTTTGGCTGATAAGAAAGTTCCAAGGATTTTCCTGTACGACGCAGCGATTACTGTTACCGCTTTCAGGAGAAATGAATGAAAAGCAGCATCCATGTGGGGAGAAAAGCTAGTGATGGGGGGAGTAAAGCGTAGGAGGGGAGGAAGAGAGCATCAGAGGGAGGGGAAGATAAAGATTCCCAGGGTGATGGGAAGAGCAGAGCTTTCTATTCCTTCAGTAAAAAAAAACTTTTGTCTCGCTCCAGAAATAGATTATAAACTTCACACAGATCATAAAGTTTCAGCGTGTAGGACGGCTGGGGGAGGGGTGATTTACGAGAAGCCATTACTGTGTTTGTGTAAAAACTGCTGTTATGCTTCTTTTACTTTAGGACTGCACTTTTTTTTTTTTTTTTGGGGGGGGGGGGGGGGGGGCACAAATCAAACACTGAACTAACTAAGGAAGACCTTTTACAACAAGCCCTCACCATAATTCCACTCACCTCCCTCACATTTGAAGAGGAAGCGAGAGGTGAAGGGTGTTTGAAAATAATAACACCAATACTTTTTATGTACGTACACCAGGGCTTGACACTGACACCGGCCAACTGGCCAAATGCTAGTAAAATTTGGCTGTGGCTAGTGACAATTTCTGTCTCACAAGCAACTTTGGCTGCTAACTTATTCTTTGATATGACACATCACAGTAGTTGTACCAATTGTTTGTATTTAAAATGTAAATGCAAGAATATTGTGAAGAAGAAAAAAACTGACAGCAAAACTGTGGCTAGCATGAAGACTAAATGGCTAATGACTGAGGAAAAACACTAGCCACAGTGGCGGTGAGCAAAAAAGTTAGCGTTAAGCTCTGGGTACAACTAATTCTATTCATTTACTGTCGGCCCGGGCTGAGACTTTAGAGTCAACTCATTCAACTCATTTGTCTGGTGTTGGGATTTAAAACCGCAGTTCTCTGTCCGAACAGATAAATCAGCAACAACCCCAGCAGTGAGCTCTGAGGAACACCACAGGAACTGTGGGACTGGTTCCAGTCTCAAGCTGGTGAGAAACTCAAACTAAGCAACGATTTCTGAACAGCAAATATAGAAACATAAGCAGCTGTTTAATTTTGCTCTGTTCAACATTCATTGTCAAAACTCTGTGCTTCTGTTTAGACTAAAAATAATATTAAATTCCACGTTGGTAAGGTGCGATCGGCTGGGGAGGGAACACGCTGGAAACGGGGTTAAACAGGTTGGAAATTCCTTTTGATATCAGGCAGATTTACTGCAACGATCATAAACCCGCCTGGTTCCACCCAAAGGTGATCAAATTTTAATTACAGCAAGTCAAATAAACACATTATATTTTGCTGTTTAATTTGTACAAAACTTGAGCCCCTGCAGGCCATGGATCTGACTATTTATTTGGCAGAACGGAACAAGTGAGCAAAAAAAAAAAAAAACAAGAAAATGACCAAATTTACAGTGAATAGATGAGAGGTCAGTTCTCATCCACCTCTGCACTGTAAAGCAATAAATGATAAAAAAAAAATAAAATAAAATAACAGGTGGGCATAAGGGGGAGTCTCCCTGTCTTTTTGATATTTTCATATCAATACATTTAAAAAATGCCAGAGTCTAATTTGTACATCAGATTAATATTTCAGGTCCCTTCCTTTCAACTTAATGTGCAAATACCCGGACTCAGAAACTGAAATTCATGTTTTATACCCCCAAAATACGTGAAGGCAAAATATCTTTCATGGTGTTTAAACACAGACAAGGACTGATATTAAATAAAGTTAAAGTGTGATTAATTACAGTGTCGTTTTGTGACACTGACTGCAGAACTTTGTATTGATCCAGAATTAATCACAGACCAGAGGGCAGGAACAGGCAGCAATATGTATCCATGGCTTTAAAGATGATTTAAAAAAAAAAAAACCTAAACAGAAGTCATGGTTAAATGAGATAATAAAGAAATAAAAAAAATAAAGAAAGCGCTATTATCCTTTGATGAGATCGTAATAGCAGTCAGATATTAACAACGATAATAAAAGAAGAGATATCGAGGAGACTACTTAACAAGGACAATTTATATCAAGGCGCCAGTATTACAGGCTTTTTGTTTCTTAAAAAGATGCGCTTGTTGCATGTGCTCGATGTGGGCTGCAGCTCGTTCTGGTCCGTGCTAACACCGAGTTGAGGCTAGGCTAGGCTAGGCTAGGCTAGGCTGATGATGAACCGCCTCCACCGTCCTTTACAAGGCTTGGATGCGCGTTGTTCGAAGTGATACATCATTGTCGATTGTCGTATTAATTGTAAAATTTGTAAAAATTGGCTGCATTATTCTGTAGCATTGCAGTGATTTGCAGTTGTTTTTATACATCTTGCTCAGATGGATTTTTCTAAACTAAAATGGTTCCACGCCACACTTCACCGCGACCGCTTCATGATTAGGCGATGACCTACAGAAGCTCGCGTGTAACAACTGAGTCCAGCCAGGGTAGGGTGATGGAGAAATGTTGCCCCCTGGTGGTGGCACAGAGAAATGCATCGCATTGTTTGAGGACGTGCACTGATAACCTACATTCAGATTGTTTAAAAAAAAAAAAAAAAAAAAACATTCGGTTCATACACGAAAATGAATGTCTTCGACCAAATTCTTAATGATCAATCATTGATTAATCGATTAATAATGCCCATCCCTACTGGAAACCAGTTGGAGATGATCATGGTGCGTTTTCTTGCCCTGCGCTGGAAGTAGATCAGAAGATAGATGGTCACGCTAGGATCATAAAGGGATGACAACAATACTCAGTTGGTACCAAAGTGTGTCGAGAAAATACCCTCAGACCATTACACCACCATCAACAGGCTGAACCGCTGATACAAGGCAGGATGGATCGGCGCCATCATGACTCTACCATCTGAATCAGAAATGAAGACCCATCGGACCAGACGTGGTCTAACTGAGCTGAGCCTGTGCAGATTATAGCCTCAGTTACCTGTTCTTACCTGACCCGACTGGCACCTGCTGTGGTCTTCACCTGCTTCAAGGTTCCACCTGTTTGGACCCACAGATGCTTTCCTGCACACCTCGGTTGAAGGTTCTGTGAGTTACCGTTGTCTTCCTGTCATCTCCAACCAGTCTAACTATTCTCTTCTGACCTCTGACATCAACGAGGCGTTTCCACAGAACTGCCGCTCGTTGGATATTTTCTCTTTTCTGGATCAGTCTCTGTAAACCCTGGAGATGGTTGTGGTGAAAATACCAGTAGATCAGCAGTTTCTGAACTACTCAGACCAGTCTGGCACCAACAACCGTTCTGATGCTGGTTTGAACTGCAGCAGATCGTCTTGATAATGTCCACATGAATAAATGCAGTGAGTTGCTGCCATGTGATCGGCTGATTAGAAATTAGCGTTAACGAGCAGTTGGACAGGTGTATGTAATAAAGAGGCTGGTGAGTGTATATCTGTGTGACTGTGACTGTGTTTGTCTCACTCAAACACACCTTTTGTGTTCTTTTACTTCAGTACCAGTTTCAAAGCTTTAAGGATGTTTTTGCCGTGGAACAACCGAGGTGCAAAACTGCATGTACAGAGAGAAAGAGAGAGTGTAGGAGCCATGTTTCTTTTTGTTTCCTCCCAACCACTAGGGGGCGTTTACCTTTCTAAGGTCTGTTGTGCTGATGAGGTTGGGAGGTTATTTGAGGGCACCTGTCTTGTCACTCAGGTGTGGTTAATTGCAGGAGGCAAACAGTTTTTCTACTGTTCTCACTTGTGATTAGGAAAAGAAAAGATATTTGTGTGAATATTGTTCAGTGGAGACGGATGGTGATATGGAAAATAAATATATCTAATTTTAAACGTCAAAGAAGAGTATTCACTGTTTATCAAGATTGAGCACACGTAGGAAATAAGCCAGACCAATCAACCACCAGTAGCGCCACTGGGACTAAGTCACTACAGAGAGAATAAAATCCAAAATCATGCTTTCAACTGTTGGTGTTATGAAGTTGAAACTTCAACTTCACCCTGGATTACATTACACTGAAGTGTTGTTAAAATGTTTGGTTATACTCACATAAACACAGAGGGGCAGAATATTAGAAAAACCTCTTTTTTGGAGTTGAGTACTAAATAAAATTATGATATCAATGCAAAAACATGCTGGACCAGTGAATCAGCTCTTCAATCAAACTGTCAAGAATGATCATTGAAAGTTCTCTCATTAAATGTTTAACTACTTTTTACAAATCAGCGTTCAAACTCGTCCCTGGTTGAACACAAAGGCAGAGCGGCAGCCATGTTTGACCGAAGGAGGGTGAAGGTGGAAGACAGGTGCAGGTAGAAGCAGAAAAGAGCATTAAATCAGAGAAGTTTGGCTGATTATTACACAGCGCTTATATTTCAGAGGAAAGTAATGACGTCCACGCTGCTGCGGGACGGTGCCACTTTGATTAATTGTGTCTCCTCATCCTGCAAGTGAGCTTGAATTTGCATGTAGTTCAGTCGTACGCAGACGGAGAAGAATAGTAGAATACAAATGAACTGGAGACCTCAGTTTCAGTCTTTACACCCTGTATGGAGTCATTTCAGTCGGAGAGCTTTCTCCTACCACGTAGGTTCGATTCCCCGTTGCGTCAGGCAGGGCGTCCAGCATGACGCTTGTGCCAAATCAATCATGCTGATCACAGCGCTGTGGCCCAAACAGGGAGCAGCCGAACAGATAGTTCTGATACACAAATACACGTCAGCTGTGTCGGATCATACGTGTGTGAAAGGTGTCTTTGTGTTTCCTCAGAGAGACGACAGGTAGACAACAGGTAGACAACAGGTAGACAACAGGTAGCGCTGTTGTCCTCAAATCTCACATTCTGCAGACGGCATGAACTGGACCTGACGCCAGACTCCATCGACCCGAACACGCCTGCTGGATCAGTCAGATGGACTTATGGATCCTGACACCACATCCAGAGACCCCACATGACACTGCTTCACAGAGAAACTGTTGGTTTCACGTTTAAGAGCATTATTCACTTCTTTAACCCAAAGGCGGGAACATGAAAAGCATCTCAAACAGAGGTAAATATGTATTCCCAGGAGGGTTCAGGACTAGCCACGCCCACCACTCTGCCACACGAGTTCAGGTAAAAGCCCGGATGAGCTAAAAGAGAGCATAACCTTTATAAAAATAACTATTAAGAAATATGGAGCAAAGGGGCCGTTGGGAATTCAGAAAAGAATTCCCAGAATACCCTTTTTGTAAAAAGAACAACAAACACAGCAATAAACAAACTTTCATCTCTGAGCTCCTGCGTGTATAATAGAGGAAAAAGGAGATAATGAAGTCGATGAAGAATATTTAAAGGACTAAAGAAGAAGAAGAGAGTAACAGAAAAGACTCGCATACCTTCTTCTGGTCCTCGAGTTTTTGACTTGTGGACTTCTTGCCATGCCTGCTGGCGTCTGGTACGTCCATCCCTGATCCCAATAAAGAATAACTCCAGAATAAAATGAATTATGCAGGATAGAATCCAGACGGCTACAGTTCCCCGACGAGGGCCTGTGTCCAGCTCACGCCTTCACCCGGACGCAGGCGATCCATCGCAGGAGGTGGCTCGTATGGTTGAAGTTTTGGCACTGGGACTGCTGGGCAACAGCCAAACTGGGAACGGCTACCGAAAAACTGTCATGGTGACGAGCGGGGCGACCAGAAATCTGAGGGGGGCTCCCAGTTTACGGGCTTCTTCCTCACAGCGCAGTGTCTGGTGACATCTCCACATCTGGGGAAAGAAAAGATACGAGGTTATAACGATTCAAATGCATGAAAAGCTAAAAAAAAGAAAAAAAAACACAATTAACGCAGAATCTGCCTTTCCAAAAGTGTCAATATTCCCATGATGCTCCGCTGTACAAATGACATCTGCATATCAAAGTGAAGAAAAGTCTTCTATGCTGTGATTGTTTTTGATTGATTTCTTCTTCTTTTTTTTTTTCCGAACCTCTTTTCCATGAAAAAGAAGCAGTGGAGAGTAAAGCTGGGCGATACTGGGAATTTTGGTATCGATCCAATACCAAGTAAATACAGGGCCAGTATCGCCGATACCAATACCGATACCGATATCAATACTTTTTCATATTAAGTTTAATCTATCTTTTGTGATTTTTGTCTTTGGATTATTTTGTTAAAGCCAACAATAGAATTTAATCAACTTTATGTCTTCAACATTTTTGTGTAAATATTCATTGGAGTTGAATTTAGGTTCATAATGTTTTTTTCTAGTCCTTTTATATTATATCTTTTAATACTTGTGTAATTTTGTTTGCACTGTCTGAAACTTTACTGTTGCTTTAATCCTTTAAACCAGTGGTTCTGAACTGGTCTGGCTTCAGGACCCACCATCACCCTTAATGACAAGCCGTCACCCACATCAAGGAAAATGTCCAACTTCTCAAATTTATTGAATGAAAAGATCGTGCAGTTTGAATCAGAGATAGTAAAATAGAATATCACAGAATGCCAACACAAAAAAAAATAAGTTTACTGGTGAACCAAAATGGCAAAAACCAAATTGACTTCAAGAGGGAAATATTCACTTTGATGCTCAATTAGCTGCATTTTAATTAAATCAAAACACTTCACTTCAGTAACTTCAGCCTTTTTTAACAGACTCAACATGAACAAACATGAAATAAAAAAAGTGCAACCACTGAGCAGTAGTTTCAAAAAGAACTCAAAAATATATAGTTTTAGCTGAATAACCATCACTGACCTTTGTCTTCAAGATAAGAAAATCCATATCTCATATATTCTTGGTTGTATTTTCATGCTCAACATATGTAAACAAATTTTGCAGGTCTTCTTCTATGGTGTGAACTGGCGGGTGTCAACTCACATTACAGGACATTATCGCCATCTACTGTTGATAACACTTTTTTTTTTTTTTTTAGCATTTCCTTCCCCGGGCAAAGGCCCACGACCCACTGAAAACGGGTCTGCGACCCACTTTTGGATCGCGATCCACCAGTTGAGAACCACTGCTTTAAATAAAGGATTATCTAATGGTATTTTATCTTAGATAACACCTTTCAATGGGATACATGGCATGTACTGGGTTATTTCAAGGTCAATAAAACTCAATAAAACTATATTTTATTGAGTTGGCTCCAGTAACATTTGACTTAAGTAACATGTACTTTGAAAGTTAATGAGTTAATTGATACTGAAGATGACCACTCTGATCTACCTGGATGCTCTCTGTTGGACTGAAAAAAAAAGCAAAAAGTAAAAAGCTTGAGTATCGATCTTTTTACATGAGTATCGTTCGATATCAATACCAGCGTTGGTATCGATATTATCGATATTTGGATCGATCTGCCCACCTCTAGTGGAGAGATTGAGTCACGCTCAGGTCGGGTAGACGTGCACCCTGGGACGGTCCAAGCGTGGAGCGATAACCACATGATCGGTGGCTGACTCCACCAGGATGGAGACGTTCACGTCGTCTGTGTGGTCTGATCCGTCATGACATGTGAGCAGAACCCTCCATCTGTCCGGTCGGGTAAATATGAGTTTAAAGTAACACATAACAGTCTCTCCTAAAGTAGAACTATACTTTTCATAGCTGTGTTCGACGCTTCATCGACGGTAAAAGATAAATAGCTCCGTTCAGGTTCACGGCTGCTGTTGTAGGTTCAGCAAAATTATTATAAATACACCTCTGCATAACAGCGTATCCTTATTAACATTAAGGGAAACAAAAAAAAAAGAAATATAGATCAACTTATAACAAAGATTAACTTTATTAAAATAGTTTTTTAGTCTGTAAAGATTTAAAGTGCATCGATCGCACCGTAGCGCTACATCAGCATCGTCATATTTCCTTATCTTAACTTTCTGCTGACTTTCGTTTGTCTCGTTATCTCCGTCTCTCTCCGTCTTTCTTTTCATCCCTGTTAAATATTTTTTTTCTCTTGAGTGGTGTCATTTCATATTTCCTGCTCTGTGCAGTGTAGTGCTGGGCGATATGGAAAAAATAATATATGACGATATGGACTATTTTATATCACGATAACGATATATATCACGATATATCATAATAAAGTATGTTTTCAGTTATTCTCTGAAAAGTTTGACAAAAATTTCATTGCTTACTTTTCAACTTTATTTTGAAAGGACATTTAGCTGAACTGTCACAAACATACATTTTAGTGCAGCAAAAACAGGTAGGTACAGAGGTACAGTAGCTTTCACATTTTTTTTAAAGTGCACAACAGTTTCTGAGAGGAAAAACACATTTATGCACTGAAGTTCAGCTATAAAAAATAAACACAAATTATTTTTCAACTTTCTGAAATCTGTAACCTTGTAGTGCAAAGTTTGCAAACCAATATAAAGTGTCTAAAGTAAACATCAGGGTTGAAGAGAACTCTGTTTAAGGCATTAACCATGAATAAAAGTGCAAACATAAAAGGCTACTTTGTAGAAGTAGGTATGATTCTATCAAATTTATCGTTGCAGGTTATTTAATTACATATTTGCTGTAATAATTGATAAAATTAGGTTAGAAACGATAGAAACGATAGAAGAGAAATGGCACGATTCACACTTTTCTATCGTCCCCACGATATGTATCGTCATATTGCCCTTTTGTGCCCCTTTGCACTACAAGGTTACAGATTTCAGAAAGTTGAAAAATAATTTGTGTTTAATTTTTATAGCTGAACTTCAGTGCAAAAATGTGTTTTTTCCTCTCAGAAACTGTTGTGCACTTTAAAAAAAAAAATGTGAAAAGCTACTGTACCTCTGTACCTACCTGTTTTTGCTGCACTAAAATGTATGTTTGTGACAGTTCAGCTAAATGTCCTTTCAAAATAAAGTTGAAAAGTAAGCAATGAAATTTTTTTCAAACTTTTCAGAGAATAACTGAAAACATACTTTATTATGGTATATCGTGATATATATCGTTATCGTGATATAAAATAGTCCATATCGTGATATATGATTTTTTTTCCATATCGCCCAGCACTAATCCTAATAATCCTTTCAGGTAATGCATGACCAAAAAATTAAAAAAAGCTTCCTAAACCAGTCACCACTGAGCCATAATGTTGCTTTTTTTACTGTTTTAATACCAGGCTGGTTTTTACGGCTCTTCGATGCCACTACAAACGTAGAGTTGCCATGTAGCAACCATGTTGGTGAGTTAAGGGCAGTTGTGTCAAATGCTGCCAGGTCCAGAACAGTTTGTAGCTCTATGATGAACCGATGTTTTTCCACCGACACCCAGCGGAGCAGCTCCCAGCTAATGTTGCTAAAGCAGTTTTTATGTAGTTCCATTACATTCTGTATTAGACTCGAACAGTTACGAGTGACGCACAGGGAACACTTCCTGCCAGACGTGAAGAAGAAAATGCGCCCACTTCTAAGAGCAGAAACACCACAGATCTGGAAGAGGCCATAAATCCCAGAATGCCACAGCTGCAGAAATCACAGCTGCTCTGCTCCAAGACTTCCTCGTTTCCTTCAGCAGCTGAATTACACGGGACTTTCCTAAACTCATTAATACTGCATGAGCGCTAATTTGCTCCTTTTTCTTGTTGAATATTACAAAAGAAACCAGGGGACCTAATGGGAAGAGAAATGACACATTTTCTGTTTGCTGCAAGGAGCACTGGACTGGTTCTGGACTGGTTCTGGTTCTGGTTCTGGTTCTGGACTGGTTCTGGTTCTGGTTCTGGACTGGTTCTGGTTCTGGTTCTGGACTGGTTCTGGTTCTGGTTCTGGTTCTGGTTCTGGTTCTGGTTCTGGTTCTGGTTCTGGTTCTGGTTCTGGACTGGTTCTGGACTGGTTCTGGTTCTGGTTCTGGACTGGTTCTGGTTCTGGTTCTGGTTCTGGTTGACACAGAGCGACAAGATGACCTCCTGTTTAAGCTGCTGAAGCCAGATGACATTAGAAATCAGATTTACTAGAGAAGCAACACTGAGGTCGTAGGAGGACCAAGAACAAGCATCATTTCTGTCATGGAAGAAGAAGCAGATGTGATGGAGGAAACAACATCTGGACAACAGACTGGACTGGAACACTGATACTTCAGTGTTTGCAGCTCTATCTTCTATAGATCTGTTGTGGGAGGGAAATGTCATCTCCAGTCAGCTGGTGGGGGGGCAGCATCAGAGGTAGAGACTTAAAAAACTAAACTGTTCTGGAGCTGATTAGGAAATCAAGTATAATTGAATTGAACTAAATTGAACTGAATTGAATTGAATTTTCAACCAAACAGTAACGATAAGATTATTATAGATTCAATGAAAAGATTAGATTTATAGTTATTCATTTATCAACAGAAACATCCACCATCCACCATCCATCCATCCACCATCAGCCATCCATATCCATCCAGCCAGCCATCCACCAGCCACCAGTCAGCCACCATCCATCCACCAGCCAATCCAGCCAGCCAGCCAGGCGCCATCAGCCACCAATAGGCCCAGCCAGCCAGCCAGCCAGAGCCAGCCAGCCACCATCCCAGCCAGCCACCAGCCACCAGCCAGCCATAAGCCAGAAGCCAGCAAGCAGCCATCCAGCCATCCACCGCGATCAGACCAGCCACCCTCCACCCAGCCACAGCCACCATGCACATCCATCCAGCCAGCCCAAGAAGCCACCATCCAGAGCATCCATCCCATGCCATCCATCCACCATCAGCCAGCCATCCATGCCCCCAAGCATCCACCATCCATCCACCATCCAGTCCCACCCAGCCACCATCAGCCATCCATCCATCCCGCCATCCATCCATCCAGCATCCATCTCCATCATCATCCATCCATCCATCCCTCCCATCCAGCCATCCATGCATCCATCCACACCATCCATCCATCCATCCCATCCCCATCCACATCCATCCATCCCATCCACCATCCATCCATCCCCCATCCAGCCTCCATCCATCCATCCATCATCCCCCATCACCATCAGCATCCACCCATCCACCCATCCATCCACCATCCATCCATCCACCCATCCATCCCTCCACTCATCATCCATCCATCCATCCATTCATCCATCCACCCATCCATCCACCCATCGACCCATCCATCCACCTATCCATCCATCCATCCATCCATCCATCCATCCATCCACCCATCCATCCCTCCATCCATCCATCCATCCCCTCTTCTTCCCATTAAGGATCACAGAGTTCTGCTGGAGCCAGTCTCAGATCTTTCTGGGCAGAAATAAACCCAACACAGGTCTCAACAAAGGCATGAAAAAAAAAAAAAAAAACACATTTCTGTTAACGTTTCATTGTATATCAGATGTTTATTACTGTAGAATTTTAACTATCATGACAGCAAAAGCACAGTTGTTACCAGTAATTTACCAGCTGGCTCTGTTCTGGTTTCCTCTACTGGTTCTGCACAGTGAACCAGAAAACCCAATACAGGTTCCCTGAAAACTAGTTAGTTCACCATAAATTCATGATCACTTTTCCTATATTCACACCTGAAAGTGTTTTGGTACAATGTGTGCGTATATGATAAAATTATAGAGCGGTTCAAAGCTTCCCCAGAAACAAACTGGGACAAATTCTGGCGTGTTAGCGAACTGCTGAACAGAATTAGCATAACGCCACAGACGAGGACGTACGCCATGAACACAGATGCTGAAGATTAAACGTTTGTCACAAATCACAAAAGTCCACAAACCTGGCAGAGTTTATCCAAAAACTTCGTTGTAACAACTTGTAAAAGCCTATACAAGATTAAAAATAAACATTTGTGGAATAAAGTTGAATGCATTGTAACAAATAAATAAATCGGCCTAATCAAAGCCAACTGTTCCCAACTCTCTTCCCTTATTGAGCAACAGCGCTGAAACACAAGGACACTGGCTGCGGTTACATGATGTTTTTTAATTCGGAATTAAAATTAGAAATTAAATAATTCCGAATTAAACTATTTTCCTTTGAGTTTACATGGAAATAGTAATTCCGAATTAAGGTTTACATGGAAAACACGTTTGTTCGGCTTTATCCAACTCCGCTTTAGGTCTGGGGGTTGGGAAGGGTTCTGATTGGATGGGGGGGGGCGGACGTCTTTACGTCTACCTGAAGAAAACAAACTTAGCTAACTCGGTTAGCAACAACATTTCACTTATTTTTGACCTGGGTGGCGTCTCTATCTGCGAAACCTCCTTCATTTAACCTAGCCGCTACAACTGTAGCATCTGTTCTTTTAATTATTTCCAGTTCCTCCAAGCTATTTATTAAATAAATCGTCTCTGCTCTTGAAACACCGTTTACTGCGTGCTGCCATTTTAAAACTTTGTTTTGAAAACAAGCCCAGCGCGGAATATTAGCGTCATGGCGACAGACGGGCAAGAGAACTAGCATGCGCAGAAAGACGGGAATTAATTTAAAGAGGAATGAGTGTAAACATGACCGCTGAATTACTTAATGCGGAATTAAAATGGGAATAAACCAGCCACTTACTTCAGAATTAAGTTAATTCGGAATTGACATTTTCATATGGAATTAAGTGTTTACATGGTAACTTTTATTCGGCTTTAACTTTAATTCTGAATTAAAGAGGAATTAAACTTCCCATGTAAACGCACCCAATGAGAAATTTGATGCAGGTCGAGTGTTTACGGCTGATGAAAAGAGCTCTAAACTGCAAAACATCCACTGAATTCACAAGTAACAGAATAAAACTTTCTTTGAGTAATGGGCTCCTTCAGGTTAACGGAATATCAAGATGCGCTTTAGTCCCCTTTGATTGTGAAGAATCTTACGAGGAGTGCAGCGTAAATATTTATGAGTGGCAGCTGCTGCAGTTTCATCACTGTCTGCTGTGTTGCTGGTAATCCCACCTTCAATCTTCACCCCCCACCCCCACCCCCCACCCCCCCACCCCGTGGCCTTTTTACCGGCATTTGTATTCAGTGGGTGTCTGTAACTCTCCAACTGGTCAATAAAGTTTGATTCATGAGGCCCGGGGCCGTAACGACACGCCGCTGCTTTAAATCGAGGAGATGTAAATGATGGGCCGTAGATCCAGAGTGATTTCCTCGGGGACAGCTGGAGGGGGGGGGGGGGGGGGGGGGGGTTGTAAATTATCAACTCAGCAGGCCAGAGGTCAAACATTAAGAACGCCCCGCCATCACATTAAAATACAATAAGGCCCTAATAGCATTCTGTAAACATAAACTTCATTCCATCAGCCGGAGTTAAAGCCACGGCGGGTCAGGACGCAACTGGTCACTGGAATTAATTTCTATTTCCCAACAATCCTCGGCACGTCTCAGCTACAGATGTTGTTTTAAAAATGCAGCTGGATTCGGCCCGTCGTTCATATTTCTCCTAATACAGTAAACATTTTTACAGTCATGAATACTTTCAGTAATCAAACATAAGCATTTAACTGTATTAAGGACAGGAAGCAAAGTTATTTTTTTGTTTTTAAATGTGTGTGCGTCCAAGACTAGAGAAAAATAGACCAATATAAAAATGTCTCAGCAATTAAGGCATTTTAATAAGATTTTCAATTCCTTATTCGGCTCAACTATGAGTTGTGAATAATACTGTTAAAAAGGATCCGATGGCACACTTTTTAACTCTTAACAGACTGCACTGACCATTTTGCAGCTCTCTTTTTAAAATCTCTGCACATTTAAAAAAACAACATCAAAGGATAGAAACCAGAATTTATCTCGCATGATCCACATTAATATCTAAGGTTTACCAAAAGTGTCATATTCCACAGTTATAACATTTATTGCAAACTAAAGAAAAGTGGGAGGATCAAAGTGTGAGCAGTTGTTGACCAACATATCGGATGACTATAATGAAGTAAATACTCTATAAAGAATATACTGAGATGAAAATAAACAACCACATTTTCTGCAGAAATACATCATAGCTCTATAAAACACCAGAAACTGCACCAGGGTGTATTTGTAGCGTAGCATATCAATAAGAACCATATGGGAGAACAAAGAAACCAGATGCTACAATAAATATTAATGATGTGCTAAATGTGCAAAGTTGTATTAACATAAAAAAAAAACAGGCTGAAGAGGCCGTATGCACGTATAAGGAATGTGTGTGGGCGTGTACGCTCAGTCTTGAGGCGGTAAATGACCGACAGATATCAGTTACGGTGAATCTTTCAGTGCTGTGGACGAACGATCACTTTCTCAGTTCTGTTGTTTTATTGTTTTATTGGGATATTTTATTCAGCAGAAATTATGAATTTGGATGCAGCTGCAAGAATGTAAACAACTTGTCTTTCCCTCAAATTAGTTGCTGATATTTCCTCGGTTTCATATAAAAGGTTTAGTGTTAGAATGTGACACTGAGCTTCAAACGAGCCTTAAAGGAAACATATTAGGACTTTTTATTGCCATAATTTCCTGTGGCGACCTGTCCAGGTGTAGCCCCGCCTTCCCTTAGCAGCAGAGCCGGCCCAAGGCATAAGCGAACTAAGCACCTGCTTAGGGCCCCGCGGCCAGTAGGGGGCCCCAAAGAGTAATCAACAAAAAAATATTTTTATTTTTTATTTTTTGCATGTATGAGTGATGCTTTCTGTATGATCAAAGATATATTATTGTAAAAATGAAATAAAACAAAAACAAAAAAATTAGAGTTGCTGCTGATGTAGGCCTAGTGATTCTTACTGCCGTTCTATGTCAAAGCTCCCATAGACATATATAGATAGACGCCGCATCGAACGCTACTCCCTACTGGCGCTGACGAGATTTGGGGCCGCCATCTTGGACCGGTCACCCGCTCCGCTCAGTGTTATTTATCTCATAGGTTTATGAGAGGAGACAGCCTAGTTGGCCAGATGAACACACTCATAAAATTCAGTAATCTGTTTTGTGGAGACATACACCTTGTTTAAGATTTTTTTTATCGATTTTTTAAAGGTTTTTAAAGATTTTTTAAAAACTGAACGAAGGAAGAAGCTACTACAAAAACCAAAAAACCAAGGACACAAAACCCCTCAGGTCATGACAATATTAAGAATAATCAGACAATATAATGACTATAGGCTACAGAGTGACATTGAAAAACATAGCAATAGCATATAGCAATATAATTTTCTTCAATAGCAATTCTTGTGTCAGTTGTAATCTAAGTCAGTGTTATGGAATATGACTTATCAAGTCTCAGTTCATAGCCGGGTGAACAATAAACATACTGTAGCATTGTTAACTGCCATTAGCTTAGCGTCGTTTCATTAACGTTACGGTAACAAAGGATCTTTGCTCCTTCTCAACTCTGGTAATATTCAATGAACAAAATACAACCAATATTATAGTAACCCACTGAGCAATAGACGTCTCGTTTAAGTTCACACACGAAATTCGCCCGTCTATAATTGGTCTATATTAACGCAAATCTATACGGTACAATTTAATCCATTAATAATTAAATACAAAATAAAACAATAGTAAATTGTATAAATGGTGGCCAAATGCTGGATTAAAACATTTTTAACAGTCATTGATCAATGTACAATGTAGTTTAGATTTAGAAACGGCTAGTCTAAAACTTTCATTTAGACCAGTGGTAGACCGATTTTAGCCCAGACGTCTAGGGACCGTTAGACGTTTATTAGACATTTATTAGACGTCTTTTAGACCGAAAAATATGTTACATCTTACTTGTGAAAAGTAATCCCCTGAGCCCTGCTTCTGATGGTTGGAGCAGGAATATCCCACACAATGTTCAGGCATGTTCTGTCTACGGTTATAATCCCAGAGAATGACCGGTCCAAGATGGCGGCCGCATTTCTCGTTTCAAACAGCCAAATGCGGCGTCTATCTCTATATATGTCTATGAAAGCTCCGCTATACCGGTAATGTGTAGCTCCTGCAATGCGCACTGAGTGTCCGAAGCGCAGGTAGTTGAGGGTCAAAAAATGTCACAAAAAAGGACATATCCTTCAGGAGCAGAGAAAAGAAAGAGGAAGAAGAGAAAAAATGCCAAGATAAAGGTATGTTTGCATGTCATGGAATGTTAATCAAAGAGATTTGTGTTGTAGCAGTTAATAACATAGGCTAATAGCTAGCTAGTTTAAAACGAGAGAGATTTATCTTTCATCTGGCCTATTTTGTATTTGTGTCTGAGCTTTAACTTCGAGTTGATTCTCAGGGTTGGCCTTATATATTTCTCCCTTTTTTTCTTTTTGGCTTCAAAACAAAGTTATTGCTAATATTTGATGGTCATCTGTTTGCTAGCAAGCGCATTTTGTTGTTCTTGCACTACAAATTTTTGCACATCGCTGTTGTAGTTTTTCTATGTTGTGAAAATCAACCCCAGGCTGCTCTTGAAGCTGAATGTGAGATTAAAAACCATATGTGGCTCCCTGAACATCATTTATCATTATTATTTGTATTGTTGCATTGGTATTATTTAAGTTATTACCTAGGCCACCCCCTTAAATGTGTAAAGACATGTCAGGCGTAATAAGTTTATACTGTAGTAGGTGTGTGAATGATCAACAATCAATATTATTGGCAGAAATAGTGGGCCCCACAATCAAATTTTGCTTAGGGCCCCATTGAGGCTTGGGCCGGCTCTGGTTAGCAGTCAGTTTTTTCTTCCACTCCACCCTCCTCATCGGGGTTTACCTCTTTAGAAACAGGTGTTGCAGATTTGTGCTACCAACCTCCAAGATGCAGTGAACACAGCATGAATGGGGGCCGTGTGAGAATAAGATGAGGATGTAGAACTTTACAATTTATACCACTCAGCAAATAAGAAATATTTTAGAGCAGCTGTTCCCAAACTTCAGAATAACAAGGCCCAATTTGAAATGTGAAAAATTTCCGTGGCCCGACCAGAACCTTTAATCACAACTGTAATCAACAAACAGGACTAGAAGCTACGTTCTGATATTAATGTGAGCATAGTGCAAATTACAGGGGGGTTTGACCCCCCCAATTACAACTTCGACCCCCCTAAAGAAGGGACAAATTGTCATTTTTGTCATCTCTAGAATGTTGACCCCCCCCCCAACTGTCATTGTATAATTCGCACTCTGAATGTGAGGGGTCAATAAATAAGGTGACGCTCGTCATATCAAGTTAAGATAACAGTAAAATAACACTTAACTGGTTTATTTTATTACTTCTTAATGTTTTTTAAAAATCATGTCATGAATATTTTAGTTTTTAGTATATTACAGTGATTAAAAACATTTTGAAAAAAATCGAGGATTTAAAACATATATTTGTTTAATTTTAATAACCTCTCACGGCCCACCTGCAGTACCATGACGGCCCACCAGGGGGCCGCGGCCCACACTTTGGGAATCACTGTTTTAGAGCAACTGAGTGGCAGGAGTGTGTTATACTAGAGTTTCTCATTTGAGACCGAAGTGGCTTTTATCGTAATAATTCTAATTTCAAATGCAGCGCCCCCTACTGAGTCAATCTGGCAGAATAAATAAAACCCCTGCAGAGTTTCAGAGGCTGATAGTCACTCAGGTAAACATGGCTGTCACACCTTCAGAAGCCTCAGGTGACACTCAGGCTTAAGTGTCGAGGCTTACGCTGGAAGATTATGACTCTTAGGAGATCATTACAGTAATAGAAAACAGTTTTTCTGTTGTCACGGTAACTGGGGAGAGAACGACGGCGGCAGCAGGGTGAACATGTATTTGTGTTAATGTGTGTGTGTGGTTCAGGTATCTCTGCTCTTTGTCCACCGGATAATCACTATTCTGAAGGAGGAAAGTGACACGAGAAGCAGCGGCTCATTAGTTTGAGGAATGAATGTCGCAGCGTCAGTTTCCGGATGTTTCTTTAGTTCCCGACACTTTGCTCTCTATTATTTCTAGGGGTGACAGAGCGGAGTGAAAACAAACCAACTCAGGGGTTAAATCTGACAAGCTGACGAAGACTCGGTTCACACGCACATCTGGGCAGCTGTCTGTCCATCGTTGCTTATCAAGAGAGAATATCAACCAATCAGGTCGATGGACTGCTTCCCTCCGAGGCAGCAACAAGAGAAACCAAGTTCTGTCTGATAAATCAATATTCCAGCTCTTCTAATGGAAGAAATGGATGTTGTTTGCTCCAGATCAAAGATTAAAAGCTCAGTCCACATCGTTCAGCAACAGTTCAAAGTTTCCACATTAGGGATGTTCCTGGCGACTAATTTCCCTGTCGACTAAACGAAAATTCTAATTAAGACTAGTCGACTAGTCTAAAAAAAAAAGGAAAACGCTCAGAAAACAGTGAAAATTTAGCACAATTTATTGAAACATCGAAACAGAATTTGAAACATTGTCCCAAAAAATATTGTGTGTAACAAGAGTTCTTTAAGCCTCTAATCACAATGTTCAACAACCATGTCGGATTTTAAATGCCGCTGAAGTACGAGACACTTTGCACCGTGCAGTATGAATGAATGTGAACATGAAGGCAACTCAGTCAAACGTTAACCACCAAAATAAATAAATTGCCTCTGACACATTGAATCTTGCAGATTATCCGACAAAAATTATTGCTTCAATTCACTTTCAAGTTAATAAAACATCTAAATTATAATTACATTTCAACCGAAACGAGTAGCATTTTGCGCTGTGCAGTATGAATATAAACCCTGCACATCCGACAAAAACTCACTTAAAGTTAACAAATAATGTAACATCTAAAAAAGATAAATTGCTGCTGAATTATTAAGCTCTATGCGCAGTTCAATATGAGTGTAAAATTAAACAAACATCTAAAATCTCTCAGACCGGACGGGAGAACACGTCTCCGGGTAAACAATGTCAAATCGGCCTGAGTGTGGCTAGCACCGCTAGCATCAGCACCGCTAGCATCAGCACCGCTAGCATCAGCAGCCGTCGTTTCGTGCAGATTAACATCCAAATGCTTGAGTCTAATGTGGTTGCTCATTGCTCCAGTCGAGTGATTGTATGCCAGTTGTTTCTGACACAGTCTACATACTACCTAGTTTTCATTTTCTAGATTAAAGTACCGCCAAACCGCGCTGGTTTAGCGAGACCATCTTCCCACCGTTGCCGTTTTAAAACTCCAGTATACTCGAGCATTTCTGCGGAGAGGAGGACTGCTGTCTGACGGCTCTGTAGCTCCGACTAGTGGCGGGCGGCTGTATGACAGTTAAGCGGCCTTGTACATGAATAAAACACAAATTGGTTTAAACGACTAATATTTCTGGTGCCGACTAGAAAGTGGGCGAAAGGTTAATCGGTTAGACGACTAATCGCGCGCATCCCTACTCCACACATCACAAAGGTGTGACTGAGGAAGAGGAGCGTACAGGTAAAGGACCTCACCTGTCCCAACAGGTGACAGGCAACGATGAAGACGCCGTACAGCTGCTTACCTTCAGTCATTTTCAAGAAGAACGAGACAAAATATCAACAGAAACTTACCACTTGTTGTTCTGAAACCTGTTAATGTGGATCGTTCTGCTGTAGCAACGCCTCATAGGAGCTGTTGAAGGGTTTTATTTATTACATCTAACAAAGGCCTTTGTTTGTGATGACAGCTACAAGACGCCCCCTGAATAGAGAAACTAGTCACATTCATTACTCAGATGTGATTTTGGTTCATTCTTCCAGACAAACATGGTTCTCTTCTGTGAACTCTGACCTTTAGTTTTTCCATAGAAGAGGCGACTTTAGCAGCTTTATCTTCTGAGCTGAGGAATCCTTTATCTGTATGTTTGGGATCATTCAGTGCGTTTACATGGGAAGTTTAATTCCTCTTTAATTCAGAATTAAAGTTAAAGCCGAATAAAAGTTACCATGTAAACACCTAATTCCATATGAAAATGTCAATTCCGAATTAAACTTAATTCCGAAGTAAGTGGCTGGTTTATTCCCATTTTAATTCTGGATTAAATAATTCCGCGGTCATTCCTGTTTAAATTAATTCCCGTCTTTCTGCGCATGCTAGTTCTCTTGTCCGTCTGTCGCGATGACGCTTATATTCCGCGCTGGGCTTGTTTTCAAAACAAAGTTTCAAGATGGCAGCACGCAGTAAACGGTGTTCAAGAGCAGAGAGGATTTATTTAATAAATAGCTTGGAGGAACTGGAAATAATTAAAAGAACAGATGGCAGGAAACATAAAAATTGTGAGCTTTTCAAAGCGGCCAGGTTAAATGAAGGAGGTTTCACAGATAGAGACGCCACCCAGGTCAAAAATAAGTGGAATGTCGTTGCTAACCGAGTTAGCTAAGTTTGTTTTCTTTCGGTAGACGTAAAGATGTCCGCCCCCCCCCCATCCAATCAGAACCCTTCCCAACCCCCAGACCTAAAGAGGAGTTAGATAAAGCCGAACAAACGTGTTTTCCATGTAAACCTTAATTCGGAATTACTATTTCCATGTAAACTCGAAGGAAAATAGTTTAATTCAGAATTATTTAATTCCTGATTATTAATTCCAAATTAAAAAACATCATGTAACCGCAGCCAGGGTCTTTCTGAAATGTCCCACTTTGTTTTATTTTCATCATCCTGGTATCCTCTTTGCTATTATTGCCCCAACACTGCTGGAGAACATTCAGAATCTTAGAAATCCTGGTTGCTGTTGTCTTGGCTTTCCATGCCTTTTTGTACTTTCCTTTCCTGTGCAATTTCCTGTTATTACAAATAGCTTAATTTATGGACATCTTCATTGTTTTGATTTTATAGCGTGTGTGGATTGTATGAGGTTGTTACCAACATCTGGTGAAAGTTTCATGTAACATGTGGTGACATGCTCAATGCTTATTTTCCTTTATGCGTGTGTGTGTGTGTGTGTGCGTGTGTGTGTGTGTGTGTGCGTGTGTGTGTGTAAAAATATTTAAGCGTCTAGAACAATTGTCTTGCAGTAACACTGTTACAGCGTAATAACAGAAGAGTGGGCGGTTATATTGAGATGGGAAAATAATGTAAGGGTTTAATGAGTTTTTCTCCCTGAGGGGGAGACGTCTGTAAATTAAATCTGAAACAAAAACATCATGTAGTTTTGCTGAAATGTATCTTTAAGGAGGAAACTGTGAGCTTCAGAAAAATCCTGGCAGGCAGATTTGAGTCTTTTCGCAGAAACAAAACTATTTTCACTCGCCAGCATCAGATAATGTCTGGACATCATTAACAGGATCTTCGTCACACATCCAGCAGGAGAATCTCTGCGAGATGAGTTTTCACAGTTTGAAATATTTCAAAGTAGCGTCGAGACAAAGTGCACGAGGCATAATGCAAAAAAAAAAAAAAAAAAGCACAGCAAATCGCAATGTTTTGTCAGCACGTGGCACGTTAAAACACCAACCCAGAAATAATAAAGGTTGTTTTTGTAATAATATCAATATACAGTCATGGAAAAAATGATTAGACCACCATTTTTTCTTCACTTTCTTGTTCATTTTAATACCTGGTACCACTAAACGTCATCATGTGACTAAAACAGACAGAAAAGAAAACACTGAATGCATAAAAGCAGTGTTTTTGGCAGTACAACGCCATAGCTATTGATGTAAAAACTTAAGTGATTTAGGTTATAATCAAGAAAACCATGGAAAATGGTAAGATATCAGCTCTTAAATAAAACTCTTATGAGCAATCTTTGTGGTTATCGTTATGTTTGTCTAAACAAATGTACCTTTAGTTGTACCAGGCATTAAAATGAACAAGAAACTGAAGAAAACAAGGTGGTCTAATAATTTTTTCCATGACTGTATATACATCCTCCAAACAATCATCCGATCTAGTCTCAAAACTTTTTGTTTCGAGATTATCCAAACTTTGGATCTGAAAAGGTAAAATATAAAGAAACGTCCAGGTCAGCAGAGCAGGTTGCGTTTATGATAATATTCTCCGAATATCAGCAGACACAGTTCTGCTTTTAAAGGTTTTTTCTTCTATTATTTCCAGCCCTCTTTTTACTTAGTCTATCAATCGGTTTTATAACTTAAACAGAACCAAGGTTTCAATGAGTCATTTCAGAGAAATAAAGTATCATATTTTTTTTTTACTTTCATTGATGATATATCTATTTGTTCATTTTTTTGTGATTTTTTTTTTTTTTGAATAGCTATCATGAAACTAAACTAGTGTCTCTTCTCTCCTGCTGATCTCAGTGTCTCTGCTTTAACCTGAGGACATCTGGGACAGTAAAGATAATGGACAGAAAGATGACCATTATCTATACTGTCCCAGCTGTCCTCAGGTTAAAGCAAATAATGGACGGATAGATGACCATGAACTTCCCCTCCGTCTTCTTCATTTATGACATTTGCTCCAAGAGATCAACAACGTCTTCACAGCTTCATGCTTTCGTCAGTTTAAAACAAACTCAAGTTTGTTTTCTTGCAGAGTGTGGTTTGTTTGGTCCGGTGCTAATGCTAATGCTAATGCTAACATGCTAATGTATGGACCAAAAACATGAATTAAAAAGGAGCTGGCCTCAGTCCAAAACATCTGATGAACTTTCTCCTGGTGAGAAAGCAAAGAAACAAAGAACCGAAAGAGGTCCAAAAGCCCTTAATTATCATTCAGGATTAGGGTAATTAATCAAGTATAAATTCATATTTCAGGGAGGATGAATCACAAACGTGGGGATGTGAGGTGGAGAAATGCCTGACAGAAATCTGGTTGGACGGTTTTAACACACTCAACTATACACAAAACACAAAAATTCTAAGATTTATGCACCGTTAAACAGTTTCCCATGTCATAAAAACGAGCAGTAAACCAGTTGAACGCCACAACACGGCATCTTCTTTCTGCATTAACGTTTATTTGTCCTCATGGCAGACGAATTGGACCAATAAGCAGCGAGGACATTCTTCTGTGGTTTGAGAAGATGCCGTTAGTTATTCTTGGATTTTTTTCCTCAGTGTGAAAAGAAACCAAACCAGAAGGAAATTAATGCAAGTTAAAAACTCATCAAGGAATTTCATCACACACACAATCCTCACACATCCATCCATCTACATACCAAATTACACTTATATATACTTATATATACTTATATATACTTATACTGCGTTAATGTGCTCTTACATTCCAGAACCTTCCTGCAGCCTTATAATATTAATATTATACCGGCGCAGACACAGTCATCTTTTGATATTGTTCTGGGATTAACATCAAATATCATTATAACTGTGGAGGATAACAGGAAAGAGAAGGGTGGAGAGAGAGAAGGCTAATCTTTATATATTTATGAGTGTTTTAAAGTTGAGAATAAAAACGGAGAGAGATGATATCAAGGCTTTGAAATCTCAATTACACGCGTGTTCGAGGTTGTTACACACCCACGAGCCACGAGCCCGGGGTCAAGGGGTCAAAATGAGACGTGTCACAGCGCCGCGAAGTGAAATACACCACAAATGTAACAAGTTTGCCCCCCCCCCCCCCCCCATCTCCTCTGTTAGCAGTTTCACCGCGTCTGGCGTGTTCACGCTCCGTAAACCTCTCTCTGATCACTAATGAATCTGTGAAGGTGGAACTGCTGAGGTGATGTAGCGCCAGCAGCAGCTCAGAGGTCAGAGGTCAGAGGTCAGAGGTTCAGACCGCCACACCAGTGAGGTGTTAACACGCTCTTTAATAGAGCTAACCCTTTTATTCACAGCAAAATCACGTGAAAACCAAAACAAAATCACATCCCAGATGCAACATGCTAACACAGAAGATGAGATCTGAATAGAAATGTTATCGTTCAGGCCTCTGCGGAGCTGCGATGTTACAACATCAGCCCAGATGTGGAACAGACATAAAAGAATTTCTAAAAATCACAAGCCTGCATCATCTTCCCGTGTTCGCAGCAGAGTGGGGGGGGGTTTCAGGGGGGTTTAAGTCAACTGGGGGGGCGTGTTTGCTATAAATGCCATCAATGACTGAAAAAAATGTGACATTGAATTCTGGTTTCATTATGTTTGTGTGCCAAAACAAACAACAAAGGAAAAGATATGAATAAAATTAAAGACAGATTCTCCTGGGAAACAATTCTCTGATACACATGTGTGTTTGTATATAAGGCTCAGCTGTTATTATATTATTATATAGATCTGAGAGGCAACATGGTGGAATTAATACGTTTTGTTTCTGAAAAATACTAATGTAAATGTAACATATTAGTTACCAACAATAATAAAGATTTGGATTCATCAAATCCATATTTACTGCTTCAATCTCACTCACTTTTTTCATCACAATGATCTAAATGTTCTAAAACAGCAGGAAAACAGGAAAACAAGTTTTTTTTTAATGTATTTAGTTATTTAACTGCATTCTTTAACAGATTAACTTCTAGTAAAGGCAGAAGGAACAGCTGGTGATCTGTGGATGTTAGCGTTGGGTTATAGACCCTGTTGTAACATAATAACACTTTTATTTCATTATATTTGGATATATGCATATCTGGTCCAAAGCCGTTTCCTGAAAAAAAAAAAGTAATTTAAAGAATTGAGCATGTGTGCGTGTGCATGTGTGTGTGTGCATGTGTGCGTGTGTGTGTTATTTAATTAAATCCATGATGAACATGTTGTACATTTGTTGTCAATTCATTTTTTTCTTCGTCTTTTTTTTGTTTTGATTTTGTTAAAAGAAGAATCAATATACTTGTGGGAAAAATACAGTTTGAAATAGCTTTTGAAAGAAATGATGTTGACAGGAGTGGACAGACGAATAACTTCCCAAAAATATATATATATAAAGGGAAAAAATGATTGTGTCTTTGCGTGTTATTTTATGAAGACACCGTCACTTTTGAAACTTTTGTAGTTACAGTTATGGAAAAAAAAACAAATCGACTTTCCTCTCAGTTTGTAAATTAATTTTCATCAGATTCAGAGTTAATTCGTGGAGAAAATTACAATTACAACAATTACAAATGATGGCAATCTTCATAAAATACAGTTTAATATTAAACAACAATAATGATTACAATAGTGAATATTATTCATCATTTACATTTACATCATTAAAGCAAAATGTAATGAAATAATGATAAAAATGCAGTTGTGTAACAAATATTAAGTCTGCTTTACATAAATAATAGCTGTCGTTTCACATTCCAAGTTGTTTCTGTTGGTCGCCTAAAAGCTACAGTAAAATCTAAAAACTGAGTTTAAGGAACAGTGACATGAATAATAACAGCAGGTAAAACTTTTACATTTTTGGTGAGAGTTGACAAACTTTGCACCCCTAAAAAAATTACTGTTGTTATGCTATTGTTATAAAATCAAAAAGATGAGTCTGAACTTACCAGCTGATGCTGATTATAATTAATTAATGAAGTGATTTGAGTGAAGCAGGTTATAGGTTTCATACAAATTTAGCTAAATCATATTTCCAGTCTAACTAACATTGATTCTTAAAAAACTAATTAGCTTTGTTTCACAAAAGACTTGGATTCAGTTGCTTGTTGAGCTCAACTATGAAACTAAGAAAAATACTTGGATCGAGTGACAAGGAAAGTTTGTCTAAATACATTTCTTAAAAATAAGTTTGTTATTAAAGATTTAAAAAAAAAAAGAAGTATTATCTTCTTTATCAATGGAGGTGTTTGAGTTGTTTTTTTCTTCATAGAAAAAAGGGGAAATTAGAAAAAATAAGCTGGTTTCTTATTAAACTTTTGGTGTTTGTAATGTCAATTTCAAGAAGATACGATTGCTTTTCTTGATTTGTTGAAATCAAAACACAAAACCACATTCATTTTGTAATAGAAAAGGAACTTCAGCACTTCTTAGTCAAAAACAACGAAAGGAAAAATACATAAATAAAAGTAAAAAGAATCATTGCAGTTCAGTTAATTGTTTTTTTTTTGGCCAAACTGTTCATGAACAGGGCAGTTGAAATGCATTTAGTAAAATTTACCAAAGTCTGGAGGATTTTTTTTTTTTTTTTTACATGACCATCTAAAACTGGATGTGAATATATGTTTGGTTTCAACAAGGAATCTGCCCACAGAGAGAAGGAAGAGGAGGAACGATGGAGGACCCTTGAAGTCTCCAGCATTCAATTAGCCGGTCCGTGATGTACTGCTCTACCACCAAGACTCTTCTGCCTCACACACACGCACACACATGCACACACACGTGCACACATGCACACACGCAAAGATGGAAGACCAGTTTCTCACCCTCCCCCAAACCACTGCTTCTCCTCTTCAACCTCCTCCTTCACACACCTCACACCCTCCATCACTCACCATCCATCACACATGAGCTCCACAGATGGGCTTGTCCCAGTCACACACATGCACACACGCACACGCACACACACACACTAACACACACTCACAACCAGTCCAATATTCACTCACTGGCACTAAAACCAGTAAGACAGACGAAAAGGCTCCTGACTCACTTTCTCTATCTTCCCTGACTCGTCCAGACATACAGCTCTCTCTCTCTTTTTCACTTCAACACGCCCTTTACTTTCACACACACACACACACACGCACACACACACACACACACACACAGAGCCCGGATAAAGTCTTTCATCTGTGGCCTTAAGCAGCTCAGAAACCAAAAACCCAATTATGACACAATTAGCAGATCTACCTGCAGATCTACACCTGCTAGCAAAACAAAGCGACGTAAAGAAGGTGTGGAGGCATGTGGAGGAAAAACCGCCACTCGCTCACTTCCCGCCGCCTCTAGAGGCTGATGCTAATTTCCCCCGTGTTTCTGATCAATGCAGCAAAAAAAATAAAAATAAAAGCAGCACATTTACAAGAAACAACTGGTGAACAATTCAGTTAAAAAAAAAAAAACATATAAAACTCAAACTCAGAACACACCAGTCATGTTGTTTCCTTTAATATAATCATCTTTTTTTTTTTTTGTTTTTAAACCAAAAGAAAGTCTTACCTCTTCAGTTCTACTTTAAAGGAGGACTTGACTAAAACAGTATTCCAGCCTCGTACGAGAAAGAAAGAAAGAAAAAAGAAGAAGTTCTGGACAATCCAACAGCTTGTTAACTCTCTCGTCCTGGAGAAGAAGATGTGTGAGCGGCAGGAGGGATGGATGGATGGATGGATGGAGGGATGGAGGGATGGAGGGATGCTGCTGGTTCACATCAGGAGCAGACTGGTAATCTGCACATCAGCGGCTCTCAGACCAGGAACTGAGGAGAGGAGGACGAACGAGAGGAACGAGCGGAGGAGGAGAGAGGGAGGGAGCGGTGAACGAGTGGAGGATGCTAGCGCCCTCCCCTCGCCCTCCTCCACACCCCCACCCCCCACCCCCCCCGCCCTGCTACAGATTGCATTGCACTGATGAAATTTTAATGGTTCTTTTAGAAAGAATAATGAACATGTGAGTCCCTGGAGTTGTGTGCATGTGTGTGCATGTGTGTGTGGAAGGTTTTTATTTTTTCTACTTACCTTCAGAAGCAACAAACATCTGCAAACAGACTGTTGTTTTTTCTTTTCCTCCATTTTTGTTCTTTATTTACACACATTTATGTTCCCACACTCAGATTCACTCACACACTCTCTTCATTTACACACCACACACAGAAATACACACAGACATACGTGCGCATGCCACGCACGCTTCATCTCAACAACATCAAACACTGATGCTGACAGACAGACGTGCACACACGCACACGCACACGCGCACGTGTTGCGAGGGGAAGGCTGGGTGGAGGATCGAAGCCATCCTCAAAATGGTGTGTGTTTGGATCCAGTCACACACACACAACACGAGCACACGCACACACACGAGCACACACACACAAACACGAACACACACACAAACAGAGGCACACACCCACAGGAAGAGGAACAAAGAGCGCAGCGGCGGCATGTGGAGACACCCCTGAAACGCTGATGGGGGGGGTGAGGGGTGAGGGGTGAGGTGGAAACCTACTACTTATAAAAAGATTTCAGTACGAAGAAGAATAGAGTTTAGGTCGTTTTAAAATCTAAAACAAAAAGCATCTGTAAGCATCAATAGGTAAGAAAATATTCCCACTTGTACCCATCTTCATTTATTTCTTTTAAGCAGAAAATTCTATAATCTATTATATCTATTATAATTCTATAATAATATATTTAGTTATTGATATTCTTTTAAAAATGCTTGATTTGATTAAATTAAATGTAATAATCAAAAAGTATTAACTGTAGGGATGCACGATAACTGATTTTTAAAACCGATACCGATAACCGATAACGCACACATATACCTAAGATCATTACATCAATACTATGAACAAAAACAAAAACAGTTTTGACTCTTTAAATGAACAGATATTTATTTTTTCCAATATAAAACTATTGTCAAGACTCTCAAACATTTTCTTAAAGCTATCAAACAAACCTATTTGATATCTCACATTAACTTAAATAAGGTTCATTACTGACTGATATAAGAAATAAAGGCTCCTTGAACTGATGGAAATACATGCATCAGAATTACTAACTGAAAAAGATTAACATTTAAAGGATTTTGGCTTGTGGTTCCATTTAAATTAATACCTTTAATTAAAGTAAATGAGGTTCAGTAGTTTTTATTTTTAATCTCATGGAAGCTTTAGATGAGAGGAATGAGGGAGAGGAGAGGTTAGCATTAGCTTCCGTTAGCTCACGTTAGCACGATTTCAAAACTCCATGGAAGCGATTGTTATGTTGTAGGTGGCTGATCAGGTTTTACGTATTAAAGCTTGTGCTTCCCTCCTCGTAGAATTCACTCGGAGGATTCGTCACAAATAACCACCAAACTATCTTCTTCTGAAACTTTAACGAAGTTCCACGCCGCCATGTTTGTTGTGATCAGCGCTGTGCTGCAGGCTGCATTCAAGGTGTAACCGTAAATTCCGACGTTTCCTCATTTGCTAGTCGTTATTTCAGCCTTTTCTATTTTATTCTTTAATGAGTTGTTTTCTGGCATTAGGGGGTATTCTTGATTTTCCTGATTGAGTAATCATTTTTCTGATTATGCCGACGTCACTTGAACATAACATTCACTGCTGGTCATTCAAGGCTCAGAGGGAGCGAGACACTGCTGTGTTGACAGAAATATAAATGTTATCGGGGCTATTCGTCATGATATCGGACTTATCGGGATGATGTCATAATTTCCTGTTATCGGTCCGATAGTTATTGTGCACCCCTAAATTAACTGACAAAATTGAAAAATGAAGTTGTGCTGAAATGGTGAATCTATGTGAAACAAATGTTAACAAACGTTACAGAAGGGAAATATTTGATCTCCTGATAATTACGCTTTAAAGTCATTAGGTAATAATAGTTAATTAATAATAGTAAATAGTTAAAAAGTTAATAGTTTCCACCATAAAATTCTATAAAATTACGGACATGTTCAGCATAATTTCCCTGCGAGCAGCGGTTAAAGCATCTTTTAATGCTGGCTGGATTTGTATTCATACAGCATTTGTCATACAGGCAGAGTTAATTTTCATAAATACGATCACATGGGTGAGCAAACACTGAACCAACGGATCGAGGGGTTGAATTTCTGACCTTTGCCGAACCGAAACCACGAGAAACTCTGGTGTTTGGACTTGTTTATATTAGACCGGATGTTTTTTTTTCCATCTTTGATCCGAAGTTCCCATAAATGTTGTAGGAGAAAGATCTGTAATTCTAATTCATCTGATCACCGTAGACGTTGTCCACATGTGATGGTCCGTCCTGGACGCCTCCGGGCCCAGAGATGTCAACGCCACCTCTGCACAGGTGAGCAGGAGACTTCTGTTTTCCACCGTAAAGTTTAGAGGCTTTTGTGGATGAAGCTCCATCTTGTTGTGTTTGATAGTCCAAATTGAGTAAAAATATAAAATCAGTTTGCCTAAAGTAAGTTTGGATCTTTTTCAATGGGACTGGTTGGATTTGTTTTTAATTTTTTTGATAGTGCATTAATACAGTGCTTCCTATATTGCAAGTGACTGTTATTTAACCTTTATAACCTTTATAACATTAATGAGAAGACACTATCGAGCAGAAGCTAAAAGTCGGTGAAATAATAAAAAAAAGACTAAAAGCAGAAAACACCAGAAAAGGTTCTTCCTAGAAGGGTTTGGGTAAGTAAAGGGCATTTAGGGTGTTTGTCAGAAATGCATTGTAATAAAACTAAAAGGGGGGATCTTAGATGGGATTACTTTAAATTTAAACAGGTAAGTAGCTAAAATAAATAATAAAAACTATCATATTCTCTACTCGTGTCTTTCAGATTGGATCAGAGTAAGAAGATGCAGTGTTTCGTTCAGACTCAGACTCAATCAGTGCGTTTACATGGGAAGTTTAATTCCTCTTTAATTCAGAATTAAAGTTAAAGCCGAATAAAAGTTACCATGTAAACACTTAATTCCATATGAAAATGTCAATTCAAAATTAAACTTAATTCCGAAGTAAGTGGCTGGGTTTATTCTCATTTTAATTCCGAATTAAATAATTCCGTGGTCATGTTTACACTCATTCCTGTTTAAATTAATTCCCGTCTTTCTGCGCATGCTAGTTCTCTTGCCCATCTGTCGCCATGACGCTTATATTCCGCGCTGGGCTTGTTTTCAAAACAAAGTTTCAAGATGGCGGCACGCAGTAAACGGTGTTCAAGAGCAGAGACGATTTATTTAATAAATAGCTTGGAGG
Organism: Hirundichthys speculiger; assembly: GCA_018398805.1. Lineage (NCBI taxonomy): Eukaryota > Metazoa > Chordata > Actinopteri > Beloniformes > Exocoetidae > Hirundichthys > Hirundichthys speculiger. The sequence continues at coordinate 462,042 of JAGFBZ010000866.1, forward strand.
AACTGGAAATAATTAAAAGAACAGATGGCAGGAAACATAAAAATTGTGAGCTTTTCAAAGTTGTAGCGGCCAGGTTAAATGAAGGAGGTTTCACAGATAGAGACGCCACCCAGGTCAAAAATAAGTGGAATGTTGTTGCTAACCGAGTTAGCTAAGTTTGTTTTCTTCCGGTAGACGTAAAGACGTCCGCCCCCCCCATCCAATCAGAAACCTTCCCAACCCCCAGACCTAAAGCGGAGTTGGATAAAGCTGAACAAACGTGTTTTCCATGTAAACCTTAATTCGGAATTACTATTTCCATGTAAACTCGAAGGAAAATAGTTTAATTCGGAATTATTTAATTCCTAATTATTAATTCCGAATTAAAAAACATCATGGAACCACAGCCAATGAGTCCTTACTAAAAAAAAAAAATAAAATAAAATAAAGAGCAGGATGTCACCTGAAGGGGGCTCAACACAGGACTGTAAGGTTTAGAGCCGTCAATCAAACTGTTCAGAAAGAGACACGCAAAACCAATTTAACTTTTATTTTTTTCATCTCAAATAACCCTGGAGAAACTGGAGATTCCAGGAACAGACAAAGATGGAAGATGTTAGAGGTCTGTCAGGAATGATGAAGGACAGAAAAGCTCTTTAAAGCCACGTTGGGGTCTGACAACAGTCATGATGTGTTTTTATCCTGAGAAACAAACGTTCACCAGGTTAAAGCTCTTCACATCTGCTGCACACTGACAACATTGGAAAAGAAAATAAGCACATAATGAACAGCAGGCTACGCTACGTTTGATGGAATTCAAGTTCATGGTTTGACAGCGTCAGTCGTGATGTGCAGCCTCGTATAAAATCTATAGAGATCAGAATAACGTGTTTACTGCAAATTAGGTTTGAATATAAAATAATGTGAAAATGATTATTGTTCTAAAAGACCATGAACATCTGGCAACAGGCTGACAAAAAGCATTGAGTTCATAAAATTATTTCAGGAAGGCTAAATAAATGTAGAAAAGTTATATAAAGTTTATGAAAGTAGTAGTACCTCAGTTAAAATGCAAAACCACAGATATGGCTTTAAAAAAAATAATTAGACGCTTAACGGCTAAAACTACATAAAATCCTGGATGACAGGTGACGCCTCTGCCAGACAATATCTGAGTAACGGGAAAAATAAAAAATAAAAAATAAAAAAAGCCAAATCCAATTAACAGGCTGCTACTGGAAGGGATCTTTCCCCCCTTGAAAATCTCTCGAGGCCATTTAGTGGCAATAATGGTGG